>CATIWR010507131.1:0-43722 GCA_949677035.1 Omphalea diandra | reverse complement strand
AAGTTAAAGGCTTCCTTTAAAGAGTCCATATTGTCATCTCCAAACAATTGGGCTTCTTGATTCTTTTGCTTTTCTTGGGTTAGCCCAATGGTTATTCCTTGTTGTATGAATAACCCAATTGCTTCTTTAAACCTTTTGAGCATTCCCTTTGTGATTGGGCCATGAAGTTGAAGTGGATCTTTGGGCTGACCTTGGATATTTGCATCATTTAGGCTTTGGGCTTGTATTGATATATAAGTTGTGGGTTTAGACCTACCGTTCAGGGCTTTCTTTGTATTCTTTACTAATATGAGTAGGAGTTTTCTTTGATTAGGATTATTTGTTAGACATAAGGAATTTTACTTCACATGTATAGGATGCTCACTTTGCTACTAAACACATTTTTTTTTTTTAAAACTCTTGTTCTCTTATATTTTATTATACTATATTTCTTTTTTTGTTGAGGGTAGTCTGTCTACATATTATATGAATACACGGTTTTCAACTAAAATACTTTCGCTTGTTGGTTAATAACTTTTCTACCTATATATCAAAACTCAATTAACTATTAG
The DNA here is from genome assembly GCA_949677035.1 of Omphalea diandra. Taxonomy (NCBI): domain Eukaryota; kingdom Viridiplantae; phylum Streptophyta; class Magnoliopsida; order Malpighiales; family Euphorbiaceae; genus Omphalea; species Omphalea diandra. Next base: position 43,171 of record CATIWR010507131.1, on the reverse strand, counting down.
TCGATTAGTTGGATTAACAGTTTCACTACCTATATATTTGATTGTTGATTTGATACTAATAGTACCTAATATTGTAAATCCTTTATAATAATTAATTTACTTTCAACATTAATTTGGAATAATATCTTTTGATAGGTCCAATCAGACTTTATATGTCAATATAAACTAAATAGCACATTTTATGACATAAATTACATGAACTAAATGAGCAAATTACATAGCTACAAACTCAACAACCATGTTTAATCTTTCAAATTAGACTGAAAATACTCAGACCAATAACCAACCTAAGGAAATGAATTCGCCGATTTTCAAAATCCTTTTCTTAATGCAGCTCATTCTCGCAACCACTAATTACTTCTAGATTACAAGTTAGATTACAACTGAGAACCACACTATATTCAATAATTTGATAAATCAAATGACCATTGTGATTAGACCATTAGTCAAACATAATAAGACCATTAAAAAGGTATTCAATTGGGGCTTTGATTAGATGAACAATCACCTTGATCGATTGACTACATTACTAAAAGGTAGGCAACCCCAATTATACGGAGAAGCATGCCTTAGAGTTCTTAGTGCAATGGGATATGAGGCAAATTTAATTTGTCCTGTTCATGACTTTTATTAGACTTTGTTAATTTTGAAAATCTTTATGTAATTTGATTAGAAAAGAGGCCAAGACTCACACACTTTTTCGATCAAAATTCCATTATTTTTTTTCCATTTCAGAAAAGTTTTATGTTATTAACAACTACTATTTGGAAAGTTAAATTTTAATTTTGTTGTGACTTTTTGTTCATATTAATTAGTATTATTAGCCCATATCACCAATTTAAACTTTTCATTCTTGAAAGATTTTTTTTACTTTTCAATCCTAGTTAGGGATTATTTGTGTGTGCTCTCTATATATGTAAGTCTTAGGGTTGAAAGAAGCAATTTTCAATATTAATAAAATTATTTGAAAGATAGTTGTCTCAGTTTTCCCTTGATTTTGGTATTTTGAATCAACAAAATTTGATACTTATTTGTTTGGTATTAATACGCAAATCAATAGACTTTTAAAAGGTTTATCTTTAATTTTTTGTGTATATTATCTTGCTCATAAAATTTCAGCTATGTCAGTTGCAATATTTTGAAAACTAGACCCCTAGCCAGTCAAAACAATAAAATTAAAAATCGAACCACTGATAGATTCGATTTGACTCAGTCTAATTTTCAATATTATTTTTTAATTGTTATAAATGTATTCATATTTTTTAAATATTTTGTCTGATTTTTTAAAGCTATTTTAATGATTTTTTTAAAATTTTATTTATTATTCAACTAATTGAATTAGACTAATCAAACAATCAAACCAACTGAATTGAGAATCAGTCAGCTGATCAATTTATTGATTGACCCAATTTTAAAAATATTGATAAATTGGTATTAGAGTTGTGTTCATTCCTTGACAACTAGGACACCAAGAAGACACCGTGATATGTTTGCAGTAAAGCTTATGGATGTGATCGCATTATGCGATTGGAGCAATATTACTCTATTTTTAATTTGAAATATGAAAAATATTTTCAAATATTAATTGGAATTTACTTGTAGTATATGTTGATTATTTTAGTGAGGCTGCATATCTATTTTATGAAGCATCTTGAATATTTTAGTAAAGCTGCATATCTATTTTTTGAAGCATCTAATACTTAGCTTATAAGAAAATCATTTATTAATGATTTTATTAAAAGTCAGTGGGTGAAATAGATGGCTACTTCAAAAGAAATTGAAAAATTTTAAATATATCATGTCGAACTCAAGGATAAGTTTTTTTTTCCAACCTAGAAAGAATGATGCAAGAGTATTCTTAATTAGAATTTTAAGATTTTTTAATATTTTTTATTTTACTAGGATTGATTTTTAATAAAATTATTTTATTTAGAAATTTTATGTATAACTTCCTATCATAATATCCTTAATAGGAAGACTAGAGAATAATTTAGGGTCTATTACATTTTAAGGAGTTTTATTTTTTATTTATTGTGATTTTAGTTTCTTAATTAGTTTAAGAGCGTATAAGCACCATATATAAGAGGTCTTTGAGTTTTTTTATTAATAAAAATATTTATAGAGAGCATCATTATTTATCCTTCCAAAATTTTGATATTCTTTCAAAATCAATGAACTTTTGATGCATATTTGTTTGATATTTATGTGTGAATCAATATACTTTTAGAAGGTTATTTTCTTGTTTTTCACATGCTTCTTCCTCATAAACCTTTTGCTAAATCACCTAGGCTCCTTATAAGCAACTCCCCATGGAAGCCTTAAGTAGTAGGAGGAAACTGGCAGTCAATGTAGATTTTGACTAGCCCAACCAATCTAGATCAAGGCATTTTCCTAAATCCACATGGCCTAAGTATTTAATCATTTGGTTAGGAGGCCTATAATTATTAGTGGCCCCTTTAGTTGAATTCTCATAAAGTATAGTAGCATTATTAGCAACCTACTCTGCCACCTTATAGGCAATAAGGTATGGTCTTTAGTTATAATAATGTTGGTAATATTGTTCTTTTGATAGGTATGAGAAGTGAATATATGACACATACTTAATGTAAATATGAATATTAACCAAATCAACTTAACCATTGTGACTTGTTCGATGTATTAGAAAAGGTTGGGGTTAGCATAAAGTCTTTCTATAGTCATCTTATTCAAAGCGTAATACATGATAGGTTAATAAATTATATCAATTTCATGATGATATAAGATTCATGAGTTTACCCTTTTCTTTAAGGAGGATAATGATTCAACCATTGAGTATATCACCCAATTTTCAATTGCATGTGGAGAAGCAGTTGTAGAGGATTTTTGAAAGTTGAGGTTATTTAGGAATTCACTTACAAAGACTATTTTTTCACATGGTAAATGAATCTCACACCTAGTTCTATGTCTAGTTAAAAGATCATAGAGGAGAACTTTCATATAAAATTATACAAGTCTCCTCTATCTATTACTGTAGTTAACCTCGCCCAAGTAAAACAATTAGTAAGCAAGTCGATTAAAGTTCTTATTGACATTTAGGAAAGTTCATATGTTCTACCATATGAAGCTTCCTAAGGTAGATAGTGTCACCCTTGCACTCAAAAAATTATATTTTGAGATTCAAAAGGGTTTTAAGGGCGACAAGTTTAGAACTTATGTGAACTTAGTGTAAGAATGCTAGTTTCAATAAATTATTATAAGAAGTTGAACAAAAGAAGGCTTCATCAAATGACACTATTATAAAGACTCTTATATGGCTATTCTAGAACATGACAACTTTGATTCATAAGAGGAGGAAGAACACATAGCTAAGCTAGTTTTAGATAAATTATATGAATGCCTACCTTGGCCAAGCCTAAATCATAGAAGAAAGAAACAATAAGATAGAAGATTGGACAAATAGCTAAGGAATATTATTTTAATTTAACACAGGCTGATGAAATATTTGACTATCTTATTAAAGACATACAATTGAAGTTATTTGATAGCCACATTATTGCAGGGTTTTAAAGAACATGCACAATGAAATAACAAAATTTAAAACATGTAAAAACCCCATAAGAATCGATGCAATTTGATTGAATCGATGAAAAGGATGTGAATCCTACCAATTTTAGCTAAATTACAAGACTGTTAGAGAGGAGGTTTGCACTCGTAACACCTTACCTTAAACTCGAAGTGTTGGTCGTCAGATTTAGACACTACCACATGATTAACATCCTCTACAGGTATCTATAGACTTTCTCTAAATGAATGGGCATGCTAGCACCTATGTTTTGGATGTCACTATCACTTTTTACATTTTTTGAACGTAACGTGAACACACCGTATCCTTTTATAAAACTATTTGGGTTATTATATCTTAAACGTTGGATATACACACACACACACACATACATGGCAAACTTTGTATCCTAAGATATATAAATAATTAAATATCCTATTTTATTTTAACTTTTAAAATAAAATATATATATCTAGATATTTAAGATACAAGAAATAGGTGAAATATAGATGAAAATTAGCGATGGATTTAAATTCATCACTAATTACTAACAAATTGGCAATGACGTAGTGATGGAATACAAATGGATAAGTTTAGCAATGGATTGGTGAGGCCTTTGCAATGAATAAGTGTTCCATCGGTAATGCATCATCAAAATTTGTGCCTTTTGATGGCACCTAATTGAACAATGTTATAGCAAGGGTATAACAACGGATTTAGGGACAAAAAAGTTGTCCATCGCTATTTATTGGCAGGATTGTGTGCCACTACTGCCGATGAAAGTTAGCAACAAAAATTTTCATTGCTGATGCACCAACAAAATCTTTTGTCAGTAAAAAATAACATACTTGGTATCCATCGCTAGTGGTATATTGATTAGCGATGGATTTTTCCATCGCTAATCTTGATTATAAAAATATTATAATTTTATTATATAATTTTTTAACTATATATTTGTAATTTTTATAATATATATATATATATATATATATATATATATATATATATATATATATATATATGTGTGTGTGTGTGGGTGTGTGTGTGTGTGTGTGTGTGTGTGTGTGTGTGTGTGTGTGAACATTTAATATTTGTAAATATTTATAAATATTTATATTTATATATTTAAAATAATTATATATAGTAATTCTATAATACTTCACATAAGTATATACAATTATAATATTTATATATTTATAAATTATATTTATATATAATGGTAATTTATACATTCATAATATATTAGATAAATATAGTTATATTTAGACTTACAATTGTTCTATAGTTTTAATTTTAAACTTTAGTTTATATATTTGCATTTTAATTTTCACATAAAGTTATATAATATTTGTATGTAAATAATAGTTTTTTATAATTACATAATATTATAAAATATAATAATTATATTAATTATTATGATATTAAGTTACTTAAAAAAATAATTATGTTATCATAACTTATACTTAGAGACATATTGCATTCATTACTTAGTTTCTTTAATGAAATAGTTGTCGCTTCATTAAAGCTTAGTGACGAATATCATCTTTATACCCCTAGCCCCTTCCCCTTCTGGTTCACTCTCTTGTAATCCCTCTCTCTTCTCACACTTCTGGTGCTCATTCCCTTCCTCTGCTCTTACTCTTCTGTCCTTAATCCCTCTCTCGATCCATTCTCTCGCTCTCTCTATCTTTCACTCTTGAATCTTGGTATATCGGTAGGCCTAGAAATTGTCTCCTTCCCTTAGTATTAAAAAAGATATATTAGTAGCCCCAAAAATTTAATTGTTATTACCAATAACAGTTTTGTTGTTCCCACTACTGTTTCTATTTCTTGTTTATTGGTATATTATTCTTCCTTTATTTCTGTAATTAGATTAATGGTATGTGGATTAGGGTTTTTGCAAAGATAATTTCTTCCCTATTATTACAAAGATAATAAAGATAATTTCTTCCCTATTATTACAAAGATAATATTCTAAAAAATGTGAAATTGTAACTAGGCTAGGGTTTTAAAAATGTATTTAGGTTAGGTTATTTCAAAGAAAATTTCTTCTCTATGAATTTGGGTTTTCTATTGTGGATATTTTGGGTTGATGAATTTGATTGTGTAAATTAGATTCTATGAATTTCTTAGATTGACTTATTTGATTTTTGGGTTGATATCGGGTTTTGATTGAATTTGATTTTGAGGATTTGGATTGATGAATTTGATTTTGTGAATTTGGATTGATTTGATTTTTGGGTTGATTCTATGAATTTGAGTTTTGTTCTTTTATCTCTTCTTTATAAGTTTGGAAGCAATTGATGTGTTTTTTTTTTTTTTGTTAATATGGCTAAATCTACTTCTTGAAAATGGATTTGTATTGTTAGATTTTAGCATGATATTTAATTGCTCTTGGTTCTGTAAATCATAGAGATTAAGTTGAAAGAATTATTAATCTTATAAGAGATTAATGGAAGTTCATAATTGAATTAAGTCTGTAAATCTTGTGCTAGAAACCTAAAAAATTAAAAATATGTTTCAACACTAATAATAATAATTTTGGCACTTCAAAAAAAGTCATAATTTTGGCATTAGATAAAATATGCATAGTTATGGATAAATTACTAATATTGTGATAAAAATTTATGAAAAAAATAATGAATAGAAGTTGAGATTAAAATCTATTAAGTGAAGGCTACCAATCCATCCAAGTTCTATTTTTAATGAGTTTGAGGTATCTAAATATGTTACTTATAGCTAATTTTTGGTAAGTTCAATATATATATGTCATCTAACTTATGGTAAAAATTGTTTAAAAAATATCTTATAGAAATTTAAAAATATGGTCTAAGTTTTATGTCTCTAAAGCATTGTTTGAAATAGTGAGCTATATTTTAAGTTTTTACTACATTATTTAATGTATATGAATTTTGGTGAAATTTTTTTTATGACATTAAGGTAAAAAAAAACTCACTTTAGTTTAGTAAGAGTTTGTTTTAAACATAGGATTAGTAATATAATTAGTTTAGGAGTCAAAGCCTTTCAAACACTAATGAAATTCTTAGATAGATTTAAATTATTATGTAATTTTATAATTTTATATCTCTTTAAAATCTATTCAAATTATTTATAATTTTATATCTCTTTACCTATAGCTTTGTCCAAGTTAGTGCTGGATTTTTTTTTTTTTTTGAATTTGATTTTTGTGGTTGTATTCTTTTGCTACACCAGGTATGTGTTTCTATTATAAGTATTTTTGAAAATTATTGAAGTTTATTATAGTGATTTACTAGGTATTTGGTGACTTGAGGAGAATTGCAGACGAAGGATTCCTTATGAAACTACATAAGTGTATATTTGATTAAGTTAAACAATGTTTTTTTTTAACATTATTTTGAAATAACTGTTGTATGTATCTCCATTTTCTTGTTTACTGTTACTCCTAAGATTTGGACATGTGATTTAAATATATTGTGATTTTTATGTCTTTGAAAGATTTTATGTTAATGGTAAGTGATAATTCGATAGTTTCATTTATATAATTGATATTTAAAGTTTGTTATTGTGATTTGTTGGGTATTTGGCAACCCAAAGAGAACTGGGGGTAAAGAATTTCTTGTGAAACTGTAGAAGAGTATATTTGCTTGAGTTAAACAATGTTTTTTTTATGTTATTTTGAAATAAATGTTGTCATTTATGTGCATTTTCTTGTTTCACTATTACGCCTAAGATCCATGTGATTTGAATTTATTGTGATTTTTTTGTATTTGAAAGATTTTATGTTAATGATAAGTGATCATTCGATACTTTCATTTATATAATTGGTATTTGATGTTTGCATTGTGATTTGTCAAGTATTTGATGATCCAAGGAGATCTAGGGATGAAAATTTTCTTATAGAATTGTAAAAGTGCTTATTTTATTACGTTAAGAACTATTGTTTATGTTCTTTTGAATTGTGTTATTTTGTTTTTTTCTATTTTTAAGGACTTTTTAGGAATAAGATAACCCTATAAAAGATGCAAATTTCATTTCATTAATGTTCAAATATCTTAAAGAACATATGAAAATCAAATTCATGAACATAAAGAAGGAGATAAGATAATCCAAAAAAATTTAACCTTAAAGTTAAGCATAAGATATCCCAAAGAATGAATAAACTAAACCTTAAAGACAAACAACATAAAGAAAAGAATAACATAATCCAAATGAAATTAATAAGATAATCCTTTTTAACATTAAGATAACTCTAAAAGACCCAAATAACATAAAGACAAGAATAATATACATCTAAAGTTAGGCATAAGATATCTCTAAAAATGACTAAACTAACCCTCAAAGACAAACAATATATATAAAAAAAAAAAGATAATCCAAAAGTTATTAAAATGATAACACTTTTTAGCATTAAGATAACTCTAAGAGACCTAAACAACATAAAGACTAGAATGACATACCCCTAAAGTTAGATATATGATATCCAAAAAAATGAATAAACTAACCCTACAAGACAAACAACATAAAGAAAGGAAGAATATAATCTAAAAGAAATTAATAAGATGACCCTTTTAGCATTGAGAGAACTCTAAAAGAATTAAATAACATATAAATTGGAATAAGTATTCCTAAAGTTAGGCATAAGATATCCCAAAAAATTACTAAACTAACCTTCAAAGACAAACAACATAAAGAAAAAAAATAAGATAATCTAAAAGAAATTAATAAGATGACCCTTTTTAGCATTGAGAGAACTCTAAACAATTAAATAACATAAAGACTGGAATAAGATATTCTTAAAGCAGGCATAAGATATCCTAAAAAATGACTAAACTAACCCTCAAAGACAAACAACATAAAGAAAAGAATAAGATAATGTAAAAGAAATTGATATGAATGAGGGTGAATTGAATCCTTACTCGTAGGCTTCAACACAAGTCCTAAGCTTTATTCAAAGATCAAGAATAAGAACAATCCTTAAATCCCAACTAGATTTCTATAAAACTTATTTTTAGAAACCTAATTATAAAGATTCAAGTTGTGTTAATCCCAACTTTAAATTAACTAAGCAATTTGAGATCTTGTTAAGCAAGTTTGTGAATTATTAATCTCACTCAACAATCTCACTAAGTCTTTTCTAGGACTTAAGAAGAGAAAACTCTAACAAGCAATTAAGCAAAAAAAAAAAAAAAGTCTAATTTTATTAATGCCAAATGGAGGGGTTTAAATATCCTTACAATTATTTAAGAAAAACCCTAGAAAGTTCTCTTTAATTTTGCTTTAGATGCCTTAGTCGAATTCATAACATCCTAATCCTATTTGGATAACGAACCTCACTCACACATAAAAACTAAAAGAATTAATCCTATTGGCCATCAAGATTTGGCCAAGCTAACTTTTATGATTAAAATGCCTTAATTAAAGTTCCTTACAAGTAAAATAACTAACTAAAGAATCTTAACTAAGTTGGATAGGTATTCAGCCAATCGAAGAAGAATCTTTAAGATAATAACAAAACAAGGCTAACTAAGCAAATCTTGAAAGAATCTTTTTACTTGTGGGCTTTATCTTTTTATCCACATGTTTTGGGCTTTAAATCCATGTTTTAGCTGAATGCTAATGGGCCTTGGAGATCTCCATGTGTTGGACTCTATTAGATCAAGTTAAGTATTCTTTTTGAAGAGTCAAAACTACCATCCTTTTTGTAATTGGGCTTCACACGATTCTAGATCTGCTTAGGCCAATCCAAGTGTAAACCTTCCTTATATAAAGGCAAAAAATTGTATCCTTGAACTTTCTAGCCTTCCTCTTGTAATTAGGCCTTGAAGTTGAAGTGGATCATTAGACTTACCTTGAATGCTTGCATCATTCCTTCCTTCCTCAGAGGGATTCATCCTCGAATTAACACCTTCATCAAAATCAAAAGGAGATAAATCAACAATATTAAAAGTAGCACTAACATTATAATCACTGGGCAAGTCTAACTAATAAGCATTATTATTAACCCTCTCTAAAACTTGAAAAGGTTCATCTCCCCTAGGGTCTAGCTTACTTTTCCTAAAGTGTAGCCAAACCCAATTTCTCAGTTCAAATACAACTCTAACTTCCCTCTATTTGCATTTTTAGCTCTTTATTCATTCCTCTTCTCTATGTTTAAATGCACCCACTCATGTAATTGCTTAACACAATTAGCTTTCTTTTTACCTTCCATATCCACACACAAATTAGAAGGGATAGGGGAAAGATCTAAAGGACTTAAAGGTACAAACCCATAAACAATCTCAAAGGGGGTAATAATGGGTGGATGAATGCATACTCCTATTATATGTAAACTCTATATATAGTAAACATTCCTTCCAAGACTTCAAGTTTTTTTAATTAAAACTCTTAAAAGTTACCATAGAGTCTTATTCATAACTTCAGTTTGACCATTAGTTTATGGGTGACAAGAAGTAGAAAACAACAATTTAGTACCCAATTTACCACAAAATGTTTTTTAAAAGAAATTTAAAAATTTTGTATCCCTATCACTAATAATAGTTCTGGGCATATCATGCAATCCCATAATTTCTTTGAAAAACAAATTAGTAACATTGATGGCATCATCAGTTTTATGACATGCAATAAAGTGAGCCATCTTCGAAAAATAATCAACAACCACAAATATATTATAATTACCTCGTTTACACATAGGTAACCCTAAAACAAAGTCCATAGATATATCAATCTAAGGCATACTAGGTACAGGTAAAGGCATATAAAGGCCATGTAATTTTGATTTAGATTTAGCTTGTTTACATGCAACATGTCTATCACCAGCTTTTTACGCATCAATTCACATATTAGTATAATAAAAGTGTTCATACAATACATTTAAAGTCTTTTGCATGCCAAAGTGCCCATTAGCCCACCCCTATGGGCTTCCTTAACAAGCAATTCACTCAAAGAAGATTTATGCACATAAAGTTTATTATCTTTAAATAGAAATTCATAATGCCTAAAATACTTCTCAAAAGCAACTTCTTCACAATTCTAAAAATGAATGCCAAAATCAACATCATCATTGTACAAGTCCTTAATATACTTAAAACCTAACAATTTAGAGTCTAAAAGAGAAAAAAGAATATACCTTCGAGATAATGTATCGGCCACTACATTATCCTTATCTTGTTTGTACCTTATTACATATGGAAAAGACTATATAAATTCACTCCATTTAGCATGCATTTTATTTAAATTTGGTTACCCTTTAAGGTACTTTAAAGACTCATGAGTCATATGGATTAGAAACTCTTTGGGCCAAGGATAGTGTTGCCATGTTTGCAAAGCCCTAACTAATGCATACACCTCCTTATCGTAGGTTGGGTATTTTAATGTAGGCCCATGAAGTTTTTCATTAAAATAAGTAATATGCCTTCCTTCTTGCATTAAAATAGTTCTAATACCCAAACTTGAACTATCATATTCAATTTTAAAAGTATTAGAAAATTAAGTAAAGCTAACAAAGGTCCATTAGTTAATTTGAATTTTAACAAATCAAAAGCCTTTTGTTGTGCCTCGCCTATTGAAAACCAATACTTCTTTTTATAATTTTGATTAACGAAGTTGTAATTGTGTTAAAGTCCTTTACAAACCTCCTATAAAATCTTGCCAAATCATGAAAAGATCTCACCTTACTCATATTGGTTGGAATTGATAATGATTGGATGACACTTATGTTTTCTTCATCAACCTTAATTCCATCTTTGCTAATAACAAAACCTAGAAACATAAGCTTAGAAGTATAAAAAAAACATTTTTTAAAACTAAATATATAATTTTTCTTTGCACAAAACATCAAAAACTAAACTAACATGCTTTATATTCTCTTTTAAAGATTTAGAATAAATAAGAATATCATCAAAATAAACAACTACAAATTTGCCTAAGTATGCATGTAAAAAATGGTTCATCAATCTCATGAAAGTGCTAGGGGCATTAGTTCACCTAAAAGGCAGAACTAACCACTCATATAATCCATATTTAGTTTTAAAAGGCTATTTTCCATTCATCACCCTCTCACATTCTAATTTGATGATAACCACTTTGTAAATTAATTTTTAAAAACATGCATGCACCATGTAATTTATTTAACTTAGGAATTGAATGTCTGCATTTAATAGTTATTTTATTAATTTCCCTACAATTAACTCACATATAATAATAGCCATCTTTTTAGGTACAAGGAAAATTGGTACAACACATGGACTTGTGTTTTCCCTTGTCAAGCCTTTCTCCATAAGCTCTTTAACTTGCTTTTGAAATTCCTTTGTCTCCTTAAGATTGCTTCTGTAGGCTAGTCTATTTGGAATTTGAGTGCTAGAAATAAAATCAATTCGATGCTTAATGCCTCTTAAAGGTGGTAATCCTTTAGGCACCTCTTTGGGAAACAAATCTATAAAATCATGCAACAAAGAAACAAAACCACTAGGAAGAAATTTAGTTAGATCACTATCAAAAGAAAATAAGATAAACATTGTTCTTTATACAAGAGCATAACCATAAGTGTTCTTGGCCAACAAGGCTTTCCTCACATTCCTCTCTTTTGCATAGAAACTCTTTTTCACACTGTCTCCTTTTGCATGCCCCTCTCTTTTCTTTTGGGCATCCCCTCTTAGCTCTCCTTTTTCCACTCTAATCTTACATCCCCTCTTGGGTTTTCTCATAACTCTCATTTTGCCATGCTAATTCTTTTTTCTCATATATGCACGCTTTCTCTTTCTCTCAAAATTTTTTGATCTTCATAAATTTATGAAGGGGATAAAGAAAATAATACAATACATTTTTCCCCAAAATAAAACTCATATACATTGGAAAAGCCATCATGTTTTACCCTCCTATCATATTTCCATGGACACCCTAAAAGCATGTGACTAGATTGCAAAGAAATAACATCACATAAAACCTCATCTTTGTACTTGTCCATAGAAAACACAATTCTTACTTACTTGTTTACTTTAATCTCACCATACTTATTTAACCATTGCATGTGATATGGTTTAGGATGTTTTAAAGTTAGCAATTTCATCTTTTCAATAAGGTAAGTACTAGTCACTTTAGTGCAACTACCACCACTAATTAAAATAAGACACAAGTTGCCTTTTATTCTACATCTAACATGAAAAATATTTTCCTTTTACTTTTGATCATCCTTAATTTGGGCATTTAAAGTATGTCTAGTCACAAAAATATCTTTACTTATTACCTCATTGGGGTCTTCCTCATCAATAACACTAGCATCTTCCAATGGAGGCATTTCAAGGTTGGTTTCTTCACTATCATCTTTATCATCACTTGTGATCTCGCCATCCCTAATCACCATTGTTCTTTTATTGGAACAATCACATGCCATATATCATCTCCATTGGCACATAAAACACGTAATTGAGCTGGTTTTATTTGGCTTTCTAGATTTGGCCTTAGTAGGAAAATTAGGCTTTCCTCCTTCTTTTTTAGGCAATTTAGTCTTAGGCTTACTAATGGGCTTAACGCCACTTTTAAACTTGTTATTATCAAAAGAAGAAGTGAAATTGGACCTAGAAGGTTTACCCCTTAATTGTTTCTCCATTTTGAGGGTAATGTGGTGCATATCCTCTAAACCATTGTAAGGGTACATCTTCACTTGATTTGCAATTTCTTTATTAAGCCCACCAATAAATCTTTCCATTTTTTTCTCCATAGTCTCCTCAATTTCAACCCTAATCATGGTAATTTCTAGCTCTTGATAATATTCTTCCATACTCCTAGTCCTTTGTACAAGCCTTTGCAATTTATTGTGAAAATCCCTATAATAGTGGCTAGGTACAAATTCCTTTCTCATGACCCTTTTCATCTTTACTTAAGTATAAATAGGATCATCCCCATATCTTTTCCTAGAAAACAAAATTTGATCCCATCATACAACGACATAATCTACAAATTCAATAGTTGCAAGCTTAACTTTTTTTTCTTCATTATAATTATGATAATCAAAAATAAATTCTACTTTATTTTCCATGCTAAATATGCCTAAGGATCACTATTGCCACTAAAAGTAGGAATCTTCATCCTAATGCCACTAAGAATGCCATCTTGCTTGCTTGATCTTTGGGAAATATCATCAATGGATTCACCTACCTCCTCATCATTATAAATCTCCCACACCTTGGCAACCTTGAATTGGGAGGGGTTGCACTAGGATTGAATGCGATTGGCATGCTCCCACATAGTCTCTTACTTCTTTCAAATTTTTTTGCATAAAGGCCATTGAATCTTACATAGCTTTCATGAACCACTTTTACTCTAGATCTTCTTTAGGATCTACCATGGTTAGCAAATAATAAAATAAATCTTCATAAAACACTCCCTTATGTGTTCATACTTAATAGATGGTACTCAAACTCGTGTTTAACTTAAAATAGGTTTTTTCCTTCTTTCCCTCTCAAATTTCTTTTCTTTAAGTTCTTTGAGGACTAAGGTTACTTTCTATCAAATTGAGCTTAAACTAAACATAAATAAGCAAAATCTGATCTTAAAAGACTTGTAAAATAAATAGTTGAAAATAACACAATTGGTTGTAAAGAAAATAAATTTTTGAAGACCTAATTGCAATTTAAGAATGAAAAGGGATTTTGAAGTTGTAAATTAGTGTTTTGAACTGAAAAAAAAATGGTAAGAATCAAGCGTAGGTCGAATTGAAGGGGTGCTTTCAAATCGACTCCAAAACAATACTTATACAATTCTTAGTTTCTTTTCTTTTGACCTTTTTTTTAACTTTTTTTTTTGGTCTTTTGGAAGCTAAAATAGAATTGAAATTTCCAAAACTACAAAGAACAACTCAAAAACAAGCTTCAAAGAAGGAAGTTGAATGGAGCAGAACTAGGGGTATTTTAGTAATTTTTCCTTTCTTCAAATTTTAAGCAACACCAAAAATATGATTGGCAACAAAAAGAAATAAATTGGATTGAAAAAGGATGAAGAGATTATAAGAAATGAGCTAGAAATCAAGTTTCTTTAAGTTAAGAAAAATTTGGTAAATTTTCAAATTTCAAGGAATTTCTTGAATCAAATACTTTAAATATGCAAGTAAGGAAACAAGAATGGTTAATCAATGATAAAAATAGAATTTGAATGGAAATAAAAACACTAAATTAAAGATTTTGTAAAGTTCCTTAATTTAAGGTAATTTTGCAATAGTATGCAATTTCAATGGAGTTTGAAGCTCAAATTTGAAATGGGGTAATGAAACAACCTAATTTAATGATTGAAAGTGAAGGAAAACATATTGGAACACAAAATATGGAGTGGAATCGAATTGGCTCTTGTAATATAATCACAATCTTTCCTTGATTTAAGCAAAATTTGCAAACACATGCCAATTTAATGAAATTAGATGGTGTAATTCTAGATTTGTGATAAATGATAGTGAGACACTATTTTGATGATGGAGAAAAAAAAATAAAAATGAACTAGAATGCAAGAAACCAAAGAAACTCTAATTGAGAAGAAGAAGAATGCGATTATTGTGATCTAATCGCAATAATAATGCAAGAACAAGAAAGAATGATACCTTTGATCTTGAATTAACCTTGGCTTTGATACCAAATGATATAAATGGAGGTGAATTGAATCCATACCTGTATGCTTCAACACAAGTCCTAAGCTTTATTCAAAAATCAAGAACATGAAAAATCCTTAAATCCCAACTGGATCATTAGAAAACTTATTTCTAACAATCTAAATTATAAATATTCAAGTTGTGTTATTTCTAACCTTAAATTAACTAAGTAATTTAATTTAAGACCTAGATTAAATAAATTTGTGAAATTATTAAGCTCACTTAATAACCTTACTATGTTTTTTCAAGAACTTAAGATGAGAAAACTCTTACAAGTAATTAAGCAAAAAAAAAAAAGTCTAATTTTATTAATGCCAAATGGAGGGATTTAAATACCCTTACAATTGTTTAAAAAACCCCTAGAAAGCTCTCTAATTCAACTTTACATGCCTTAGTTGAATTAACAACATCCTAATCTTATTTAGATAACTAATCTCATTCCTACATAAAAACTAAAAGAATTAATCCTATTGGCCATTAAGATTCAACCAAGCTAGTTCTAAGACTAAAATCCCTTAATTAAAGTTCCTTACAAGATAAAATAATTAACTAAAGAATCTTAAATAAGTTGGATAGGTATTCGGCTAATAGAAGAAAAATCCTTAAAATAATAAGAAGATAAGGCCAACTAAGCAAATATTAGATGAATCTTTTGACTTGTGGACTTTATCTTCTTATCCACATGTTTTGGGCTTTAAATCTATGCTTTGGCCGAATGCTAATGGTCGTTGGTCATCTCCATGTGTTGGGCTTCATTGGGTCATGCTAAACACTCTTTTGAAGAGTCCAAATTCTTATCCTTTTGTAGTTAGGCTTTACGCTATTCTGGATCTTCTTGGGCTAATCAAAGCATAACCCTTCCTTGTATAAAGGTTCCAAGTGCATCTTTCAACTTAGCCTTTCTCTTGTAATTAGGCCTTGAAGTTTAAGTAGATCTTTAGACTTGCCTTGAATGCTTGCATTAAAAATTAATAATATAACATTTTTTTAGCATTAAGATAACTCTAAAAGACCCAAATAACAAAGACAAGAATAAGATATCCTTAAATATAGGTATAAGATAATCTAAAAAATGTCAATAAACTAACCCTCAAAGACAAACAACATAAAGAAAAAAAAAACTTAGTTCACTTTAAATAACATTGTCACATTTTAATGATTTGTTTCATTTTTTCCAAATTACATGTTATTATATTTTTTTTCTATATAATTGTTTATGAATGAGTAGGTTTCTACCTATTAATGTATAAATGGAGTTAGAATAAAGTTTAAAGTAAATTTCAATTAAATGTATTATTTTTTATAATGATCAGATAAGGGAAAAATGAGACCCGATATACAAAGGATGCATAAAAGGCTTTAGGATGGTTTGTTAAACATAGAGTTTATGAGTGGGATGAAATAGTTTATTGAATTTGCATGTAGTCTCTAAAACTGAATGATGGGAACAAGATTAGGTGTTCGTGTAACCATCGCAAGTGTTAGAACCACACATTTCTAAAAATGGATGTTGTGAAGTTGCATTTGTACAAAAATAGTTTTGTTCTTGATTATTATTGATGAACTTTACATTGGGAAACTGCTGAAGGAGATAATGCAAATGTAGTCCACGACCAAGCTGATGCAACAAAAACTGTTGAATCATTAAATCCATACCAAACAATGGTATTAGATGTAACAGGTAATCATTTTGATCCCAATGAGATGGAGGAATCACCAAATCCTTAGGCTTAAAAGTTTTACGACATGCTTACGGTTGTAGATGCAGACTTGCATATGGATTGTATAAGGCATTTGTTGTTATTGCTTGTTTCCTAATTGATGCATATGAAATAAGAACACCATATGTTAAAATGAATTTTGATGGCATGGTTAGAATAATGAAAAAGATTACATCAAATATTAGTTTGGTACATGATAACTTCTATAACACTAAAAAATTAGTATAGGGTATGGTGTTGCAGCTGAAAAGATTCATTATTGTAAAGACGACTGCATGATATATTGGGATGAAGATAGCGAATTGACCAGTTGCAAGTTTTATGGTCATGCTCGATATAAGAGGCCTCATAGTGAAGGTCGTAAATGATGTAAAACTCTTATTTCTTATAAGAAGATGTATTATTTTCCTTTAGTCCCTTGATTACAAAGATTTTATATATCAAAGGTAACAACTACAAAATGTGTTGGCATGCTGAGCATGAGGTTGAAGAGGGTGTCATGTGTCATTACTTAAATTCTTTTGCTTTGAAGCATTTCAATCAAACACATATAGATTTTGCAGTTGAAAGTCAAAATGTTCGATTAGCCTTTGCATAATCAATCAAGACAATAATGTGCTTCAAGGCCCATAATTGTCACATTGTATAAATTGCCACCATGGTTGTGTATGAAGGATGTTTATATGTTTTTGTTGGTTTTAATACCTGGGCCAAAAAACCCTAACAATAAATTAGATGTGTTTTTATAACCACTTATTATGGAATGCAAATAGTTATGGCATAAGGGTGTGCAAACATTGACATTTCGAAGAAATAAAATTTTTATATACGGGCACCTCTTATGTGGACAATAAGTGATTTTCCTACATATGTAATGTTGTTAGGGTTGAGTGCTGCTAGAAGGTTGGCTTGTCCCTATTACATGGATAATTTTAATGCTTTTACTTTGTCAAATAGAAGAAAGCATTCATGGTTTGACAACCCTAGAAAAATTTTTACTAGAAGATCATCCATTTTGAAGGAACAAAATGTCATTGATTAAGAATAGAATAGTGACCAAAGGTCCATCACCTGTTAGATCTGGAGTTAAGATATTAAACAAGATATATCAGTTTAGTCTTAAGCAAGTTATTGAATTAGATGTTAATGAGCTAAATGGTCAAATATGTAGGACTTGTGGATAGAGGAAAAAAACATCTTTTAGGATTTGTTATATTAGAGTATAAACTTGATTCAACATAATTTAGACGTAATGCACATTGAGAAGAATGTTTTTGATAATGTGTTTAATAATGTGATGAATATGAAAGGAAAGACGAAGACACACAAATAAATCTTGATAGGAGTCAAGTCAATATTGTCATCGCCCTGAATTAGAACGAAGTGTAGGAATGAGAAAATACCCTAAAGCTTGTTACACATTAGACAAGTAAGTGAAAGAAGTCTTGAGTGAATGGGTAAATGATCTTAAATTTTTTAATGGATATGTGTCAAATATGGCTAGATGTGTGGACATGAACAAATTAAAGTTGTTTAAGATGAAAAGCCATGATTGTCATATATACATGCAACGATTGATACCAATTGCATTTTGTGAACTACTGTCAAGCAATGTGTGAAAGGCTTTAATAGAACTGAGCCTCTTTTTTAAGGATCTAACTACTATTGTCATGAGCATTAAGGATATGCAATAACTTAAGGAAGAGATTCCTATCATTCTTTGTAAGTTAAAGAATATAATTCCTCTAAGCTTTTTCAACTCGATGGAAAATCTTTTGGTTCGCTTAGCTCATGAAGCAAGAATAGCTAATCTAGTGCAATATTAATGGATATGTCCTTTTGAAAGGTAATTAATAGCTGACATGATAAGGTTCCACATTTTATTTTTATTTATGTATATAAACTATTTTATGTGTATCAAATAATGTCATAGGTGCCTTCGAAGGCTGAAAAATAACATGAAAAATAAAGCCAAAGTTGAAGGTTCAATAATCAACACATATTTAGTGGAAGAAGTATCATTGTTTTGTTTGTAATACTTTGAGGATTATGTGTGTACAAGGCATCAAAAAGTGGCTCGTAATGATGATAGTTCTTGTGATGTGGGGGAAGAACATGAAGGAAATCTTTTAATATTCAAACATCTCGATCACACATTTGGAAAGGAAAAAATAAGAGTCATGATAGAGCAAAAATATAAGGTTGCATAATGGTATATTTTATTGAATTGCTTAGAAGTGGAACCATTCATTTAATAAGTAGTTGATAAGTTTATTTATTTTCATATACCTATATATATATATATATATATATATATATATATATATCTAAGTTCATGTGTTTTTTTTTCTTGTATAGAATTTATGTTGAAGAGGTAAAGCAATGTCACAAACATTGTTAGTCGTGAAGTTAATGCTAAATTTGAAAATGAATTGCATCTTAGTTTGAAAAATATGTGAGTATCAAGATTCCATTATTTTTGTTTACATGCATGTGTATGTACATTGACACTAAATTCGTTTGTTGCTAAATAGGCGGGTATTTAGTTTAGGTGCATGTTCTATCACAAAACATCTTAAAAAAATTCATAAAGGATCTAGCACAAGTTCCATTATGAATGGTGACATCTTACCTAAGGTATTATGCAAATGGATTTAAATTTCATATTAAAATGCATGGTTCTCATATAACTACCATGAATAATGGTATATGTGTAAAAGGCGCCAAATATAATGTATATAAAAGTAACTATTATGGTCGGTTAATTGAAGTTATAGAATTGGAGTATCCAGACTACCAATTAAGAGAACCATCTTATTAAAGTGTGAGTGGTTTAATTTGAGGCCTAACTTGGGTACTAGAGTTCTTTAAAATATAAAATTATCAAGGTGAACCATAAACAAAGTTTCTATAAGTATGAGCATTTATTCTTGCAATACAAGTGGCTGGTGGATTATTGTAGTTACCTTAGCTTAAGACATTATTTGAGTGATTAGTTGGTTGTATGTAAAATTAAAGCTAAGGGAAAAGTCTAAATTCTAAAATTATTTGTAGCAACTTTAATTTCTCGTATAGTACTAACCTTCTAAGAGAATGATATTCATTCTTATTCAATTATGATTGTGGAGGATGAAGAATTTCGATCCTTGAATGATCCAAATGGTGAATTTATTGAAATTGAACATGTTGAATTAGAAGATGATGTAGAGATAGAGTTAGAATAAAATGATGAGGATTTGTATAATGATACTGATAGTGAAACTGATTAGAAGTACTTTGTATATATATTATGTTTATTTGTCTTTATTACTATGTTTAAGGTAGTCAAATTATTTTCATTATGTATGCGTTATTAAAACGATAAATTTGTTAGCTTTATTTGTCTAGTTCTTAATATATATACATCATGAGGAGGAAAGGTGATGATACTGGTAAAAGGGTGAGGCACAGGAGATCTGGGTTGCACACTTTTAGGTAAGGGATAGTGGAGCAAGGTTCATAGCCTTCAAACTCAATTCCACCATTATGTGTTGTCCCTTGGTTCCCTAGAAGGGGGGTTGAATAGGGTAATGGAAAGTTTAAAAATAAAACTTAGGATGGAACTAATGAAGAATCAAGACATAAGATTTATAGAGGTTTGACACAACTTGCCTACATCCTCTCCTATAGTATTAGAGCCTTCACTATTAAGATAACATAAGATGCTATCAACCACCTTTACAATGGTACTTTTTGAGCACTATCAAGCCATTACAAGTAGACTTATGGGTACTACTAATATCTTATCCCAAAGTATTTTCCAGGTACTACCTTAAACTTTCACAAAGTATAGTTTTTAAGAACTCTTAAGATCTCCTAACCATGGGTTTTCTCAAACATAATTTAAACTTTGAAGATGAGGATAACTCTCTCACTCAAGCAATAAAACACTTTAAATTACACTCATAAAGGTTGCTTGATCTGGTGGAGAGTATCGAGAGAAAGTCTGGAAAGCTTGTTCTTCAAACTTTGTTTCGAAGATAACACTTGCAAGGTTTGAACAATGATCTTCTCTTGATTGTTAAATCACTCTTTTTTAATCGCTTAATGGAACTATTTTTTCTATTTATTTCCATTGAGAGCAATTCCTTTTATAGGTTGAAACAAAGAACTAGTTGTTACAAAGAAAGTTGTCACTTCATATCACAAATGTAGACAATTAATGCCTATTGAAAATTCTCCACACCTATTGTTGAATCATCAACCATTTTTGATTGCTTGAAAATAGGTGATTGTCAAGCAAAATATAACTTTAACGATCATTGGTACTAAAAAAATGCCTATTGTGACTAGTTGTTAGAAAGAAGTTTATCTCAATGCTTCTTTTTTAACTTTCTCATTTATTTATTCAACTAATCTTCAATGGTTGTTGGGAATTCTCAATGCCTATTGGACTTCAATATTAACCTCTATTGAGATATGAATAATGCCCGTTGTAGATTTTCAAGAAGATGTGAATTTGATGCTTTATTTTTTAAGATCTTATACAGTACATGAATGACTATTGGTGAACTTCTAATGCCCATTAAAAAATCTCAGCATTTGTTACTTTTTGAGAGTGTCTCATTGGAAGGTCCAAAAATTTTTAGCTCTAATTAGGGAGCTTTTCCAATGCTCACTGGTAGGATCCAACACCCGTTATGAGATCTTGAGGTCACTTGGTCCAACGCCTGTTGTGAAAATGTAACACTTTTTGAAAGATCAAGAAGCATGTCGTTGCAAAATTGCAATGCCCATTACGAAGTTCAATATGCATAGCTTATGTGTCTGAGTTGTTCGATGCCAACAATAGTTATGATGGAGGACAATACCTATTATAAGATCCAGAAGACTTTGCTCATTGGTAGGGTGATATTCTAATGACTGTTGAGTTCATTCAATGCTCGTTGCTAGAGTCATAACGCTTGTTGAATTATGGCAACACCAATTAGGCTTTCAAGCTTAGTTTGCTTAATCTTTACTCTCTTAATACTTAGAGTTTTCAAATATAACTCTTTCACCATGGTTCAATGAGTTGATGTACTTGCAAGAATTAACACAGATAACTTGGACAAATGTTAGCTCTTAGATGTGTTTGTGATTATTAAAAAAAAAAAACACTTAGTTCAACATTTTCCCCCTTTTTGATGATGACAAACAATCTAGCAATGTCAATCAATCTTACAAAATCAATAGTGTGCTTCATATAAAGTCAAACAATCTCTAAATCATATCAATATGTTTAAACAATTTACTTATATTACTAATAAGTGTACATATTATATCAATATGTTCATATTACTCCCTCTTAAGCTTATATTATATGAACCATTATAATAAGTTCACATTTTTATACCATTATATTAAGTGCACATTTCTATTATACTATTATCTATATTAAGTTCACATTTATATTTCTCCCCCTTTGTCATTATGAAAAAGAAACAAATGTCAATAACAATAGTAATAAAAAAGAACCAAATAATAATATAGACAAAGAGTTAACTTTTCATTATAAAAGTAATATTGTCTAATGCATCAACTATTTTTGAAAACAAGGATAAAAGAAATAAATATGCATCATGAGGGGGTAGATGAAGAGGGAATAGTTTGAGCTTGAGATTCTTAGGATGGTGTTCTTGATTCCTGGCTCTGCTAGCTCCTTGGACACTTATTCCTTAGGCTCAACCGTTGCATCTGGTTTAGGTGGAACCTCTTGCAAGTTCTCAGTACTTGGAGTCTTTGCTTATAGGTTCAACCTCTTTACTGTCCAGTCCAGTGTTTAGTTGATGTCTTTCATATCTTTTTAAAGTTTTTAAACTTTTTGGTGTAAAGAGGTAGTAGAGGACTCAACTTTTTGAACAACATTAGAAAGGGTTTCCAACTACTCAAGCACCTTCTGGTCAAAGAGAGTTAGAGATGGAGTAGATGTAATAGATGCACTGGTTTCAATTCCTTTTACTGTTGCAACCCCTATTTTGACATCTTCTTTAACATCCTCATTTTCCTTTTCCACTCAAGCAATCTCACCTTCCTCATGCACTCTTTTGATCAATCATAAATCAAGTCTTTGCAAGATCCCCATACTCAATAGCATCTTCTCACAAATAAACTCATTGTGAGGTAGATTTTACAACTATATTCTTTTCTTCAAGCTCTTCTTCAGATTGGGGATTGCTTTCACAAATTTTGCATTCTTTGTGATGTAATGAACCATTATAAACTCATTTACCTTGTCCACTTAACCATTTATTATCTGTATTAAGAGCAAGGGAGCATTCACTTTCTATTTGTTCTTTATGCACTAAAGATAGAAAAGATTTGTTATGGTGTAGTTTTCATTAGATTGACCTCTTACATTTATGTTCCAAGTGATGAACCTGTGGGCAATCCTTAAGGTTTGACTCTTTATCTTAGAAGCCTTATTGTTGTTGTTTTTATTGTTACTCCTTCCATTAGTGATGGACTTCAAGAACTAGTTGACATCAACTTTGAAGGTCAGAGGAGGCTTTGTTAATCTAGAAGTTGTAGCATCAAAGCACTTTGCCAAGTCATTTGGTCTGAGGGTGTACTTCTTTCCAAATAACCTAAACTTTATTGTTCCTTCTTGAGCAAACACATCATAGTAACTCTTTTAAAGTGGTGAGGAATTCCACTGTAAGTTCCAGGTAGAAGGGTTCTCTGAGATGGCAAAATGGTTCCCATTTTATCCTGACCATTAACTCTTCAACCTTTTCAGCTAGCACATATCTTTGTAGGTCATTCCATTCTAAGAATTTTCCACCTCTAAGATGTCTCTTCAACAATTTAAAAGCTAATTACTTTTCCTTTTCACTCTTAAGATAAAATTGTTCAACTAAAGGAGGAGTGTGTTTTATTTCAATGGCCTTCCCTTTCCCTTTTGAATCTTGGCCATTTTTGAATTTCTTAGATTGTTGTTAGGTTATAGAGGGTTATTTAGCTCTCTTCTTCTACTGAGCTATCATTGATGCAAGGTTTTCCTCAGTTTCAAAGTTGGAGTAAGATAGTTGGGGGTTCTTTCTAACTGGTTACTTATACCTTTTGGTGGAGTCTAGTTTTGGTGCCATTTAATTGTGTGAATGAGTATTTGATGTAAGGGAATATGTAAAGACTAGTAGTAGAAATTAAAAAGCAAAGCAAAATAGAAAGTAAAATGATTTTAGAGTAAAAAGGGATTTAAATCGAAGTACAACCAGTTCCCCTACTTTAAAAATATGATCGTTGGGAGTGTTCAACAGTTGTTGTAATTTAGGCAATGATTGTTGGACATTACCTTAGCTTGCTCTTGCAAGGGTTCTTTAACTAACGATAATGATTGTTCACCATGGCCATTGGGTGAAGAATAATAGTCATTGGAGATTCACAATGATTATGGAGACCAATATGATCAAAATAAGGAACTCACAAGTAACGACAACACTTGGTTCAAAAATAGTTTTAAAATTTAGTTGATTAATGTTATTAATCAAACTCAATGATATCATCATGAATTCAGCTAACATATGGACAGTTTGATCAATATCATACATGATTAAAATCTTTAGCTATTGAATCTAAAGACTTGCATGGTTATGAATTCAAGTAATAATGATTAAATATCCCATAAAATGATCATAAATAGATTGAGAAGAAGAAGAAGAAGAAGAAGAAGAAGAAGAAGAAGAAGAAGAAGAAGAAGAAGAAGAAGAAAAAGAAGAACCTGTTTGAAGCTAATCTAAGGTATTTCCATCACTCATACCAAGTTCTTGTTTAATGAATTGCATCCTTTCATCACAAAGTGGTTTAGTAAAATATCTATCAATTGATGGTTAGAATCAATATATTCTAGCCTAATATCTCCATTACTAGTGTCATCTCTAAGAAAGTGATGTTTAATGTCAATATGTTTTCTCTTAGAATGTTGTATAGTATTCTTAGACAAATTAATGGCACTAATGTTATCTCACTTTATGGCAACTTGATTTACAACTACTTTGTAATAAAAAAGTTATTATTTCATCCATAGGATTTGTGCACAACAAAGGGCAACTGCCATATACTCATCTTCAATAGTTGATAAAGCAACTGAATGTTGTTTTTTACTATTCCAAAACACTAAACATTGACTAAGTAATTGACATATGCCTGAAGTTCTCTTTCTATCTAAGGAACACCTTGCAAAATCAACATTGAAAAATGTATTCAATTCAAATAAAGAACTATTAAGATACCAAAATCCTAAGTTGGGAGTACCAACAAGGTATATAAGTATGTGTTTCATGACATACAAATAAGACACTTTTGGATTAGATTGATATCTAGCACATAAGTAAGCATTGAACATAATATCAAGTCTAGAGGCTGTGAGATAGAGTAGACTACTAATCATACCTTTATATAGCTTTTGGTCCACAATCTTACTATGTTCATCAATGCTTAGCTTAATGTTGGTACTCATAGGAGTTTTGCATTGTTTATTATTTTCCATGCCAAATCTTTTGATTAGTTCCTTTGTATATTTGGCTTGGTTAATGAAGATTCCTTCATTTTCTTGATATTTGGCTTGGTTAATGAAGATTCCTTCATTTTCTTGCTTAATTTGTAATCAAAGGAAGAATTTAGGTTCTCCTATCATGCTCATTTCAAACTCACTCTTCATTACTTTAAAGAAATTTTCACATAAGCAAACATTAGTAGCACTAAATATGATATCATCTACATATATTTGCACTAATAGGTCCTCATTCTTTTCCTTAGAAAATAGAGTTGTGTCCACCAAACCCTTGAAGAAACCTTTCTTTATTAGAAAGTTATTTAATCTCTCATACTAAGCTCTTAGAGATTGCTTCAAGCCATATAGGGCTTTAATGAGCTTGAACATATGGTTAGGAAAGTAATGGCTTTCAAAACCAAGGGTTTATTCAATATACACTTCCTCATCAATGTACCTATTCAAAAAAGTACTTTTGACATCCATTTGATATAACTTAAACTTCATATGAAATGCAAATGCAAGTAAAATTCTAATAGCTTCAAGTCTAGCTATAGGTGCAAAGGTCTTGAGCCTTATTTCTAATAATAATTCCTTGTTTATCATGTTTATTTCTAAAGGCCTATTAGTTCAAATAATGGAATGATTATGAGGTCTAGGAGCTAAAGTTCATACTTTGCTCCTCTTAAATTGATTGAGTTTTGCTTGCATAGTAAGAACCTAATGGTCATCTTTAATGGCCTCATCTATGGTCTTAGGCTCTATAAAGGATACAAATGCAAGATTAGTACATGCATTTCTAAAAGATGATCTAGTTATTACCCAACTTGATGGAATGATAAGATCTCTTGGATGATTTTTCATGAAAATCCAATCCCTTTCTAAATGAGTTTGTTCTTCACTAGGAGTAGGAAGAGGTAGATATTCATTTCCTTCATTTTTCATGTCGTGTGACTTATCCATATTTTTCCTTTCTTTTTTAATGTTTAACTCACCTTTAGGACCTAAAAGATCATCAATATCTTTTTCTTTTCTTGAAGAAGTGGGGTCAAATTCCTTAAATACAATATGCATAGACTCATCTTCAATAAGTGTTCTCTTACTAAAGACTCTATACCCTTTATTGGTAGCAGAGTATCTAAGGAAAATTCTTTCTTCAGACTTAAAGTCAAATTTGCTAAGGTTGTCTTTAGTGTTTAGAATAAAACACTTGCAACCAAAGACTCTAAAGAATGCAATCTTAGGCTTCCTATTTTTCCATAACTCATAGGGAGTTTTTTAAATAAAGGTCTCACCAAGACTCTTTTAAGACAGAACATGAAGTGTTTGTAGCTTCAACCTAAAAGTACTTATAAAGGTTGTGCTTATTCAACATGGTTTTAGCCATTTCTTGAAGAGTTATATTCTTCCTTTCGATCACACTATTATGTTGTGGTATTCTAAGAGTTGAGACATTATGTGAGATACCATGCTCACCATAAAAACTATGAAACTTAGCATTCTCAAACTCTCCTCCATGGTCACTTCTAATAGAAGAGATTGTCAAATTCTTTTGGTTTCAAATTCTCTTGACAAAGGTCTTAAAAGCATAAAAACAAGAATCCTTATATGGGAGGAATAATACCCAATTATATCTAGAGTAATCATCTACTATTATGAATTCATAATGCATGTCTCCCAAGATAGATACTCTAATGGGTCCAAATAGATCCATGTGAAGCAATTGCAATGGTATAGAAGAACTTACCTTGTTCTTAGTTTTGAATGAAGATTTGATTTGTTTACGTTTTTGACATGCTTCACAAACTCCTTCCTTTACCAACTTGATTTTAGGTAGGCCTTCAACCAAGTTTCTTCTCTTTAGCTTATTGAAGAGTTCCATGTTAGCATGTCCTAGCTTGCTATACCAAGTTTTACCTTTATCCATTATAGAGACTAAACACTTTGCAATTTGGTTAACTAGAGAATTTAAATCAATCACAAAAATATTATGAACTCTTCTACCAATGAACAAAATTTTATTGTTACTCATCCTTGGCACATAACATGCTTGTGGCTCAAACATAACTCTAAGGCCTTTGTCACACAACTGACTTACACTTGGCAAATTATGTTTGAGTCCATCAATAAGTAGTACTTTATCAAGGATAAGTGAGTCATCATCCTTACCAACTTTACCTGTGCCAATAATTTTGGCTTTGTCGTTGTCTCTAAGAGACACATTTCTAAGTCCATTAGTCTTCTCCAATTATGTAAGAAATTCCTTTCTTTTGTCATGTGCTTTAAATAGCCATTATCAAGATACCACTCTTGCTCTCCAACTTGGGATTTCAAGTGCATCTGCAAAACGAAGAGAGTTATGTCTTATGTACCTAAATCTTCTTGGGTCCTAGGGGGTTAGCTCTTGCCAAATACTCATCATGCCTTCTAGAATGGCAATGATAAGCAATGTGGCCATATATACCATAGCAAAAACAATCACCATCAAAGTGAACTGGTGTCCTACTTTTAGGTAGAACATGTACATAGTGTCTATGAGACTTGTAACTCGTTTAAGCAATGTGTCTAGGAGAGTTTCTCATGTGAGGAATTCTCTTGTGTTATGTGTGTCTGTGTTCATAATTATACTAATTTCTATGTCTTTACACACCTTACCTCTTAGGCTTTTATGAATGGTACGTATAAGCATAATTTGTTATAGGAGGAGAATGTGACAATTATGTGTGAGTGTGTTGAGACTTACCCTTTGTGCTATTTATCTTGGCATTTCCCTTCTTGGAAACTTTTTGCATTCTAATGGGGTTAGGAATACTTTCATCCTTAATCTTAACAAAGACTATTTTGAAGGTAGAAGGAACAATTAAAGTAGAGGCATTGTAGCCTAATATATGCTTAATGGATGGGCTCTTTTGAACCTCAAGGATGGAGTGTAACTTCTCCTTTCATTTGGTGAACTTATTGAGGCTTTCCTTAAGCTTAAGGTTTTTAGCTGTAAGAGACTCAACCTCCTTAGCTAGAGTTTCTTGACCTTTAGCATCGTCTTTTAAAGATTTCTTAAGATAGGAGGTGTTAAACTTAAGAGTCCTAACTTTCATAGTGAGCTTAGTGATTATAGAATTTAACTTATCTCTAGAGTAATAATAAAAAAGATTTACCTCTTTGTCATTGTCACTATCACTTTCACTACTAGATGAGTGTTCACTTCAGGATTCATCTAATTGCTCTTCAGTTGTCATAAGATAAAGGTTAACTAACTCTTGTTTCATCCTTATCAGGTTCAAATTCACTAGTATCATCCTCAATAGCTTTGTACACTTCCTTTCATTTCTTGAAGGTATGTTTTTTGGCAGAAAACTTGCTCTTCTTAAACTTGGGACAATCTAATTTTATATACCCTTTCTCATTGCATCCATAGCAAATGAGTTGACTCTTAACAACTCTTTTATTGTATTTCCTAGCCCTTTTACTCTTTCGGTTTGAAAGGAATCTCTTTACTTGATTGTTAATGAGGGCGGGATGCTTATCTTCACTACTATATTTATCATCACTAGAAGAAGAAGATGTTAGTAAATAAGAAGTACATAGAGATTCATAATGTACCTTTTTAGCTTTAGTGCCAAGTCTTTCTTTTTAATTCCTATTTTTTCTAGTGGCGTTTCAAGAGTGATTTCATGAGACAATAGCTTTCCTATAAGCTCATCCAGTGACAGGGCTTCCAGCTTGTTGGTTTCCTCTATAGTTGTTTTCTTAGCTTCCCACTTATCTTTGAGAAGTGTTCTCAGAATTTTTGCTACCATGTCCTCATTTAAATAGGACTTCCTTAGATTTTTGAGAGTGCACACAAGGTCTATAAATCTATTATAAATGTCAATAATGGTTTCACCAAGTTGATGTATAAATATTTCATACAAGTATGTGTGCATTTGTATCTTTTTCTTATTAACTTCACTGGTTCCTTCATACTGTGTTTACAATGTGTACCATATTTCTTTGGCTGATGTACACATTTGCAACTTAGCGTGCTAAGATTTATAGGTTGCACAAAAGAGAAAATGTATTACTTATCTATGCTTTAGGTTTGCCTTCTTTTCTGCAGTAATCCATTCACTTTTGGGCTTTGGTACAATAACTTCTTTAATTAGTTTTATTGGAACTTCTTTTCCATATTCAACAATGTCTCATAAATAAATGGTTTCACTATTAAGAAAGATGTTTATATGATTCTTCCAGTACCTATAGTCATCTCCTTTGATGAATGATGGCTTATGGATGGATTGTGATTTTTCTTGACATGCCATGACCTTTACTCTAAACACTTAAGCTTTGATGAAGAGACTAGCTCTTATACAAATTATTGTCCATTGGTGCCTTAGAAGGGGGATTGAATGAGGCAATAACAAGTAATTAAAAATAAAACAAAGTGCAGTTGTAATGAAGAACCAAGACACGAGATTTATAAAAGTTTGACACAACTTGTCTACGTCCTCTCATTTAGTATTCCCACTAGAGCATTCACTATCAAGATAGCTTAAGGTGCTATCAACCACCTTTACAACAGTATTTTCTAAGCACTACTAAGTCGTTACAAATATACTTATAGGTGTTACTAAGACCTTTTACCAAAGTAATTTTTAGGTACTGCCTTAAACCTTTCATAAAGTATGATTTTTAAGATAAAATCCCCTACCTAAGGTTTCCTCAAACAAAATTACAACTTTAAAGATGAGGATAACTCTCTCACTTAAGTAATAAAACATATAAAGTACATTCATAAATTATGCTTGATCTGGTTGAGATTATTGAGAGAAAGTATGAAAATCTTGTTTTTCAAATTTTTTTTTGAAGTTAACACTTGTAAGCTTTAAATAATGATTTTCTCTTGATTGTTAAATCACTCTTGATTCACCCTTTTTTATTTAAAAATAGCTTTCATAATAGAATACTCTCTTAATGGAGTGGTTTTCTCTATTTATTTCTATTGAGAGTATATCCTTTTATAGGTTGAAACAAAGAACTAGTTGTTGGAAAGAAAGTTGTCATTTTGTATCACAAATGTAGACACTCAATGCCTGTTAGAAATTTTGCATGCCTATTGTTGAGTCATCAACCATTATTGATTTCTTGAAAACAAGTGATTGTCAAGCAAAATGCAACCGTAATTATCATTGGTACTAAAAAAAAAAGTCCATTAAGACTAGCAATTAGAGAGAAGTTTGTCTCAACACTCCTCTTTTGACTTTTTCATTTATTTATTCAACCAATTTGCAATGGCTATTAGGAATTCTCAACACCTGTTGGACTTTAACATCAACGATTGTTAAGATATGAACACTTGTTATAGGTATCTAAGAATATGTGAACTTGATGCATTGTTTTCCAAGATCTTCTATAGTACATCAATGGTTATTAGTGAACTTTCAATGCTTGTTGAAAACCCTTAACATTTGTTGCATTATTGAGAGTATCTCATTAGAGGAAAAACTTTTAGTTGTAACTATGAAGCTTTTCCAACATATATTGGTAGGATCTAATGCTTGTTTTGAGTTCTTGAGAGTTTTGCTCAATTCAAATCCCTTGGTCCAATGCCTATCACAAAAATGCAACACTTATTGAGAGATCAAGAACCACACCGTTGTGAAATTGCAATGCCCATTGTGAAGTTCAATGTGCATAACTCATGTGTTTGAGTTTTCTAATGCCAATGCCTGTTGTAGTAAAGGACAACGCCTGTTATGAGATCCATAAGTCTTTACTCATTGCTAAGGTGATATTCCAATTCATGTTGAGTTCATTCAATGCCTGTTGCTAGAATCACAATGCTTATTTAATTATGGCAACACCTGTTAGACTGTCAAGCTTAGTTTGCTTGATCTTTACTCTTTTAATACTTAAAGTTTTCAAACATAAATCTTTCTCAAATCATCATGGTTTAATGAATTAATGTACCTGTAAGAATTAACACAGATAACTTAGACAAAGGTTAGCTCTTAATTGTGTTTATTATCATCAAAGCAAGACTTGGTTCAACATTATGACCATCAGTTTCTCCATCACTGTTAGTCCTTTCATTAGCACTAGCGATATCATCATCTCTACTGTTCTACCCCTCACCATTTGCATCATCACCATCCGCCCTTCCACTACCATCCTTAACAACACCGACTACACCCTTGGTTATAGAGGAGACACCGACTATGCTATCATTACTAGCATTGGTGGTCAAGTTTATTATTGGCAGAGTGACGCTTCAACTCATTGATGGAGGCACGTAACGTATTCTTTTTCTATTAATTTTTATGTCGTAATAATTGTTCATTTTCAAGTCCTTTAAAATGTAATATATAACTGAATATATAATTCTTAATGTTGGATTCTTTTGCATATTTCCTTTTTATTCTCTCTTAATAACTTATTCTTTGTTGCATAAATAATAGTTTCATTCCAAATAATACCAATTCTACTCAGATCTCTAGGATTTTTTTGCTTCGTCAGGAGCCATCTGGACATGCATAGAAGCATGTCCCCTAGTTAATGCGAGACTTCTAATGGAAGGAGTGTAAGATATAAATGAATAACAATTTTGTCTCATTTTATTAACTATTTTGTTTATCTAAATGCATTGTTCTAACAAATTTTCTTCTTTTTTTTTTAAAAGTTTTTGACTTGGGATTCGTTGCTAGATCCCCAAATTAGAAGGAGGTGGGAATAATAAATTGTTACACATTACATTGATAATTTTTCTAGGTGGAGACGCAATGGCAGATGACCTGTGAGCAGCCTAAATAATGTATGAAATAGCTGGCAAGTAGCATGGGACACACCAGAGTTCAGGGAGCATAGCGCGCAAGCCTCGCACAATTGCCTTAGCAAGACAGACAACCTTGGTTCTAGTCCCTCAAGCCATACTAGGTATTCCATGCCTATGGCTAAGGATTGTAGATGTTTGTTGAGTATGTTTTAAATATATCTTAATTAATATGTTATTTAAGTTTATTTTATATATATATATGCACACTCCTTATTTATAGTTATAAAATGTTTTTATTTTCAGAGTGAAAAATTAGGCCATGATGCTACATTTTTCAAAGTTTTTGAGGACACACACATCAGTTAGAAGAATCAACAATACATTGAACAACAGTCTACGCGTGTAGTTGTAAGTTTTATGAAGAAGAATATTTTAATATTTCTCCTTGATTAATAATTAATTTTCTTTATTTTTTTCAATTAAAATATTTTTAACTTCTCACTAAATTATAGGATAGTTACTGTGATTTGTATGACAAAGCTACTCCGCTTGAAGAGGGCTCC
The DNA here is from genome assembly GCA_949677035.1 of Omphalea diandra. NCBI lineage: Eukaryota > Viridiplantae > Streptophyta > Magnoliopsida > Malpighiales > Euphorbiaceae > Omphalea > Omphalea diandra. The sequence goes on along the minus strand of CATIWR010507131.1, from coordinate 10,475 downwards.
TCAGAGCCACAACAGCTCAATGATAAAGATATATTCTTCCACATTGCAAGTTGACAGAAAAAGTGGGGTGTATATGACATGTGCCAGCTTACACCTGCATTCTTTTGTCAATCCTCATCATCATTGTCAACTGCTACTCTTGCTTGATATATGAGGAAGATCTGCAAGCTTCCATCCTTCAGGAGGTTCAACTTCTCAGGAGAAGATAAATGAACAAAGACAGCAGTTTGAGGAGTAGAGGCAACAAATGGATGAGATATGTGGCCTTATTATGGAGATAACCCATGGCATTCAAGTTATAGTTGATCGTCCTCACTCTAATCAACTACCTCCCACTTATGAGCATACAAACGACACAACTGATGGACCTTTTTGATTTTTATGTACTTATGTATTTAGTGATTTTTATGCACTTTACACATTGTTGTTTTTTATTTTTTTCATTTATACTTTATGATATACATAGAAATATTTATATATTAATAATTTATTATTATGATATGTTCATTTTAAAATAAAATATATATTTCAAGAAATATGTAAATAGCCTAAAATTAGTAACTTGCGATGGATTAGTGTCAGTCACTAATTTGACCAATAGTCTGAAGTTAGCAATGACATCATTCTGTCATTAATTTAGCAATAGAATTTCGTCGCTAATCCATCACTAAATTAGTGACGAAATCAGTTATGACTTCTTTTTGTTAGCAATTTAACATCTGTAGCTAAATTCACAGGGCCTGAACTAATAAATTTGTGACCACCTATCTGTTGTGAATTTGTCTATAAAGTTATTAAGAGGCCCACAATATCCATCATTGTTTGTTTTGGTGACAACTACTTTAGCGACAGATTTAGTCCATCGCTACTCTAATTAGCAATGAATTTTGTCTGTGGCTAAGTCCTTTTTTTTTATAGTATTAATTATAAATATATTTCTAAAAAGTATAGCCACTATAATTTCATTTTAGATTTATTCTTTATGTGCGACTCTACAGGTTCACATAACATTGGCAATAGGCCAAAAACTATTTTTAGCCCATAAATCATAAGTGGCCTCTAGCAAGACATTATGACTACCCAAGTTATGTGAAAATCAATAATCTAGCCTAACCTATCTTACAAATAGTATAACAATCTTTTTATCACATTATATCTTAATTGAACATAAGGTATGGATCATGTCATCCTTATATAATTCAATTAAATTGTTTCTCGATCTCTAAGTAAATTGATGAAAATGAAAATGATAACCTTTATAAATTCATTTTTGCATGATCATGATTTTTTTTAGACTAACTCATTGAGGGACCCGAAGATATATTTCTCATAAATGTATAAGGGACAAATTCCTTTTCAATCACTTATATTCCTCTTTATAATTTACTTAATGTCTAATGTTAGTCTGCGTAATGATGTTGTTAAAGATAATGTTCGATTTATCAAAACATAAAGTTTACCATATTGGAATCTATGGTAATTTTTAGGTTAAAAGATTAAGTTAATACTATTGCATTAAAATTACTTATGACAATTTATCCATGTAGTGTTCTCATAGCGAATCAGTCCAATATAATGTTTCTCAAACATGCATCTATGTATTTAACTTAATATCTCATATACATCACCAATAAAACATAGTCATCAATCAAAATACATACTAGTCTTTATTCATTATTATCCCAATAATAATGACTGACTAAGAACAATTTAGAATATAATTCTTTATCCCTAAGGGTTTTACTATCAAGTCATACACTTTATGACCTTAAGTAGAATTAACTGTTCACGAAATTTATCATTAATTATAAACACAATATAATAGTGATATTTAATGAAAACCAACCATGACATTATTAAAATATTTATTACAAAATTTGTCTAAGGCACATCACTAACAATTATCTCACTGCTGAAGGAAAGGAAGGGAAAAGATTATTACAAGTATCATAATGTTTAGAGACATTAATCAATAACTATATGAATTTTAGGAATGTCATCCAAAAGGCCATCAATGAAGGGAGATTGGTGTTCGCTTAAAGAATAAAGCACTTAAAAAGACCAAGCCTTTTCATAAGGTTATATCATCACTCAATTGATTTTGTCTATGGTTGAGGGAAAAAAGCCAATAGTGGAACAAGAATGCTCTCTTTCTCTATTGACCAGTAAGTAAATGAAACCATGGTGCCAACATTATTTCATACACATTATACAAAATTTAAATCAGTGATTCATTAAAAAATTTTGAGGGAAAAGTAAACCAAGGGTTCCCTCACCCATCGCAGTTATGATAATACTTATAGATTCCTAAATGTTTCATATTTTCATACTCTAAGATCGAGGAGTTTAGGTAGCCAATCAAGAAGGGTGTCACTCTAAGCCAGTGGGTGATTATTACCCAACCATTTCAAAACATGTGAAATGTCAAGTTAAAGAGTCAAATCATAGTGATCCTAGTTCAGCTACAGATTAGCTAAGAAAAAACTTTTATCGTAACCCTAAAGTTAACGATAAGTGGGTTGAACCCATTAAAAAGGCATTTTTCACCATATGCCTTTAGACAACCATCTCACCATAGTTCATCAAGACTCAAAAGACACAATATCAAAGGTAGAGATAAGAATTTTGATTAGAGCTTAAAGAGATTTGAAGCAACAAAAAGATGGAAAGTGACGTGAAGGATTAACATGGTAAGGAGATTAAAGCATTTAACATGGTAAGGAGATTAAAGCATTTAGAACCAAACAAGCAAAGAAAGGGTTGAGTTACGTGAAAAGGTCCATAAGCCAAATAATAAGCCAAAGTTGTATGATGTGAAATCATCCATAATAAGAGCAAACCTATAAAAGTCCACATGTTGAAAAAGCTTGAGGATAATAAGCAACCTTCAAAGAGGTAGAACCAATGAAGGCTAAATATAAAGTTGAGGTGAATATTTTGTGTGTTTTACGACTTGAATGCTCTACTAAGCTACATAAAATTAACTTTTTGAGTCATTTCATATCAAATACAGGTGTACAACTGAGTATTTAGGGTTCATGGTTAACACTTAAAAATCAAGGGTAGTTCATTTAGAATGATAAGCATTAAAAGGTGTTTGATGAAATTAAGAAGTACTTGATGAGACTCCCTTTCATGATGCTTCCTAGACTAAATAAACCTTTCCTCCTTTACATTTATCCATTAATGCCTCAATATGGTGCATGTTAGCTTAAAGGTAAGAGCGTGCAGAATAGGCAATTTGTTACTTACGTTGAATTCTCATTCCTACTAAATAAAGATATTAGACTATCGAGAATATATATCTTGCCCTTGATTTTTCCTATACCAAATTAAGGTATTATATGCTCTGAATGGTGGTTTTGCCTTTAGTAAGACTAATGTACAAAAATACATATATCTTAACCATTTTTGTAGAACAAACTTAGCAAATTGATAATTGGTCTCTCAAAGTTTGCACTATAATATGTTCCTTAGAAGGCTATTAAACTAAGTGTTGGTTAATTTCTTAGCTAATCATCTATTCCTTGAAATCACAAAGAAACCTTTAGCTAAGATAAGGTGTGATATGTTCTCCCCTTGGTGAGTATGGTTTGATAGGTCTAAGGATACAAGTATGGCTAGAGATAGAATAATCCTGCAATCACCAGTGGATACCAAAGCAAGCTTGTTCTTTATGTTGGAATTCTTATCAACCAATAATCAAGTAGAGTATGAAGCACTAGATATCACCATAATAATTTAGGCTAAGCTAGGGCTAGGGTTGTTAAGGTAAGAAAGGACTCCACACTGGGTATTAAACATGTTATAGGCAATATATGAATCACTTAGCCTAATTGCTTATTACAATAAGGCCAAACATCTTTTGAAGGGATTTCAAAATCTACTTATCTTGAGTTTGTCATTCGGTTAGATAATTTTTAGGCAAATGATTTAGTATAAAGGGCAAGCAGCTTTTAGCAAAAATATGAAATGTTCTTCTACTATATCGGCCAAAATCAATACTATATACTTAGATGGTGAAATTTGTTACTTACTAAAAATTTGTTAGCTTGATTTGGCATAGGGGACTAGTGGGTTTTAGCAAAAATTTTAAATATTCTTATACTATATTGACCAGAATTAGTACTATATACTTATTAGTACTATATATTATATACGTAAGCAAATGATAAGTTTGGTTGTTTTAGATTTCCCTCTTAAATTAGCTTGATTTTTCCAAGGATTGAAAGGATGATATCATTTCCTACTTGAAAAATCCTAGTGCTATGGCTAACTGTCATATATGCCAATATGCAAAAAAGTTCTAGTACTAGGTGGAAGAATTATATCACTATCATTTAGATGGTGAAATCTTATTGTATATAGGAATGAAACAAATTATGTTAGTTATGGTTGAATTTCATGAAGGGCAGCCAGATCTCATCAATCAAGAAGAATTATGGAAAGAATGTTGGTTTATTATGGGTACTACTAGTCGACCATAGAGAAAGATTATTATGATTATGCCAAAGGTTGTTAAGCATGCTAGAAAAGACTAATTTCAATATCTCTTTGCTTAAGAGCTATATTCAGTTGTTAAGCCTTTGATATTTTAAAGATTTGTAGCAGACCTCATAGGAATAATTTTCCCTCCATCTTCAAACTGACATGTGGTTATAATTATTACTACTAATTATTTTTCCAAGTCGTGTAGGCAATTTCATTTAAAGTTGCTACTCAATCTTCAGTCATCAAGTTTTTCAAGGAATTTATTTTTCATCAACATAGTTTGTCTAAATCCATAACTACTAAGTATGGTTCAATATTCACTAGAAAAGATGTCTATCAAGGTTGTTAAAAGTATGGGGTCAAATTGCTTCATTCAGTACCATATTATGCTTAAGCTAATGGTTGGGTAAAGGCTACCAATACAGTTATAAAGTTGAATATTAAGGAGATGGTGAAGAATAATCTAAGGGTTTAGCATGAGCTATTAAAAATGCTTTGGATTGTACGAACAACCATCAATACTACATCAGCAACTACTCCCCTCTAATTAGTGTATGGTTATAAAGTGATGTTGTTGGGTGAGCTCATTCTTTATTCAATTAGATTAGTACATCAAGATAAATTAACAATGTCTAAACATAATTTTGCCATGATTAAAAAGATTAATGTTTTGGATGAAATTCAGTTGAGAGCACTAGACCAGCTCTAAGTTCAAAAAAATAAGGTTAAGATAATGAATAAAATACATATTGAAGCCAAATTGTTTCGTACAAGGTGATTTAGTATGGAAAATCATTTTTTTCTATTGGAAAAAAGACCAAGCACTAGGTAAATAATCACTGATTATTAAGAATCCTTTTTTTATTATGAAAGATATGGTTGGAAATGAGGCCTATCAGTTGGCCAATTTAGAATGTGAAACTAATGAGCGGTCTGTTAATGTAAAGTTTTTGAAGACATATTGGCCATCAATATTGAAAGGCGTTGATCCCTCAATATTCCAAGTTCTCTAGAATTTGACTTGGGATTGTTATTTTGGTTACCTTGATAAATCCAATTACTTTGTACTCTAGTTTTGGTTGTATTAACCAATTCAATTTATTCATAAGATTAGTTTTAGTTATCTTGACCAATTTAATCACTTTGCACTTAATTATGTTCACCAATTCAATTACTTTGTCCTTATGGTCAATTTCGTTTATTTTGATCAATTAATTATATTTCTGTTTCTACATATATGAAATGTTTTGATTATCTAGACTGATTTCCTTGATTTCTAGTTAACATTTTACAAAAACTCAAAGATTGAATAAAAAAAAACTAGAAAACAAGCAACCATTGCATGAATTTAAAATGTTATATAAAAAGGGTATGCCCCTTAGTCACCAAATAGTGATATAAGCAATTGTTCAAGAGTAATATTGTCATCTGATTATCAGTGCCTTGATTATTTCATAGTTGCTCTTTAATGAGTGAAATCTTATTCGTGACTCTTAAATTTTTATCGACCATCTAAGGGTTGAGAGGTCAAGATGGGAGGCATACTATGGTATAACCCAATTAATGACACATGAAGGGATTGACAAAAGATTTAAAGGCCTTTTAGTAAATGGAAGCTTTTATGGAATCAATAGGTCAACGAGAGGCTAGAGGACTAGTACTTTGGTATCGCGACCCCATTTTGGTCAGGGCAAAATTCTAGGTAAGGAAAGCTTCTAGCTTACTAGGTCAACTAAAAGGCGTAACCTGTCTTCTCATAATCAGAGATTGGGTTTTGAGACTTGAGGACAACTTTAGGAAGAGGTTAGGCACCCCTAGACCACTTAAATTTTAGGATCCAGCCTTTAAAAATCTTTAGTTCAGATTTACCAATTTTGTCTTCATCAATAATTTAGTCTATTCTATAATGGCCCTAGTCATACTTCTATTGCATATCCATTCATCCACACTAATTACAAATTATAATCATTCACCATGGGGATGGGGATTACATAATCAAATGAGAGAGGGGTGTTCATGCATCTCATAAATGGCATATGATATGCAATTATTGTACTTCATAACCTACAAAATCAAACACAAATTAGTTCTTAGAATGAAAGAACAAAGTAAGAAAAGGGGCAGCCCCCACATATAATTAAAGCCAGCCAATTATGTAAGGGCAATCTCTTTTTTACTTAGGTTAGGGAATAACTTTGTAACTTACCTTAATGTGCTTATCATAATTGGTTAGAAGATAGGTTATTCATGTCTCTAACTTACTATCCTAATCACTCAATCATGTTTAACTAATAAATAGGTAGACATGTTATGCATTTGTGGTATTGTATAGATAATAAAGTATGTGTTTGTAATAAAGACCAAGATAATCAAAGTACAAGCCTATAATCACAAATTGAGAAAGAATTATTTGTTATTTCATATCTACTCTAATAGATATATACATAATATGAGTCCTATTTTAGGAAGAATATACAAGGAAGGTTAACTAATTAGGCTCTTAATGACCTCATATAATCAAGTTATACAAAACTTTCTACTTATAATATACAATTATAACACTCCCCTTCAAGCTAGAGCATAACTATTAATCATGTCCAACTTGTTACAAAGATAATCAACCCGATCTCCATTTAAAGCTCTTGTGAAAATATCTCCTAATTGTTCTCTAGTCTTTAAATATCCTATGAAAACCAAGCCTTGCTATATTTTCTCACTAACAAAATGGTATTCAAATTCAATATGTTTAGTTCATTCATAGAGTATAGATTGGAAGCAATATGAAGAGCAACATGATTATCACACCATAATCTGGTTAGAACTAAAATCTTAAAGCCTAATTTTGTCAAAAGCTAATGTATATATATTATTTCACATATAGACTACTCCATCACTCTATATTCCAATTTTGCACTCAAATATGAGATTACATTCTACTTCTTACTTTTCCATGATACTGGATTTCCTTGAATGAAAATACAATATCTTGAAGTAGATCTTCAATCTTCCTTGATCCTACCTAATCCATATCCAAAAAACACTTAACTTGCTATCACCATGATCTTTATATAAGATTCCATATTAAGGTGCCCCTTTTAAATAGTGCAAAATCTATTCTACGGCTGCCTAATGATCAACTATTAAATGAGACATGTATTGACTCACAACACCAATTGAAAATGCAATGTTTGTCTGAGTCATTATAATATAATTCAACTTTCCAACTAATCGTCTATATCTCTCAGGATCTTTAAATAATTCACCATCTTTTTGTGAGTTACAAATTAGGTGTCATTAGAGTACTACATGGTGTTGCCCCTAATTTTACTATCTCATATAACAAGTTAAGCACATATTTTCTTTGAGATAAGAGGATCCTTTTCTTACTTCTTACTGTTTTAATAACTAGAAAGTACTTTAATATTCCTAAATCCTTTGTAAGAAATTGACTGTGGAAAAAGGATTTAAGAGATGAAATACTTGAAGTATCACTCCTCATGATGATAATATAATCCATATATACAACTAGCAAAATAATGTCATCCTTACAGTGTTTATAGAAGATAAAACAATCATATTTGCTTTTCTTTCATTCCAAAATACTCAATTACATTTTCCAAATCAAGCACAAGGGCTTTCTTTCAACGATTCAAAGACTTTTAAAGATGAAAAACTTTTCCATACCTTCCCTGAGTAACAAAACCATGAGATTGCTCCATATAGACCTCCTTCTAAAGATCTCCATAAATAAATGCCTTATAGATATATAACTGATGCAAAGGCCAATGATGAGTAGATGCCATGGAAATGAATAAGTTAACAATAGGAGAAAAAGCGCCTGAATAATCAATTCTATAAATTTGATTATAATCTTTAGTTATAACGCATGTTTTTAATCAAGTAATTAACCCATCAAGATTCACTTTGATTGTTAAAACCTACTTATATCTAATAGCCTTCTTCTTTATTAATAAATTTACTAAGTCTCATGTACCATTATCATCTACAACATTCATCTCCACTATCATAACATTACATTGTCTAGGATGGGATAAGGTTTCATGAATAGATTTAAGAATAAAGATAGAGTTGAGTGACATAATGAAAGAAGAATGAAAGGATGATAAATAGTCATAAGATGCAAAAGAAAAAATAGGATAAGTACACTGGCATTTACATTTGTAAAGGGCTATAGAACGATCATCACTTAGGATAGTGAAGGATGTAGAACATGATAAGTATCAAGAGGATTTTTTCATCTAGAATAGACTTGAGAAATAGGTGTCCGAGTATGAGCAAACATATGAGGAGTACTTTTTGACAACCTATAAGCTCTCACGCATCGACACATGGACAGAGGGTAGATTACTTTTCTGACATGTGTGGCTCATGCGCTTTGATTTTGATAAATCGAAGTTTGGGGGGATCAAAGATTGAAAGGTGAAGCTCCTCCAAGGGCAAGCAATGATGATAATGAACTCTTTAGAAAAGTAACCCAAAATACAAACACCCTATTGCTCAAAATTTTCCAAATCTAATTTTAGGGTGTATAGCTTTAATGCCATGTAATTACATAAATTGGGAGAGAATTGTTTATTTTTTTAAATCACTCTAATAACACATATATATATACACACGTAGTATGAGTCTTATTATAGGAAGAAAGGTCAATTAATTAGGCTCTTAATCACCTCTTATAATTAAGTTATATAAAACTTTCTAATTATAATATGTAGCTATAACTAGGTCCATATTTGGCAGAATGTGGGACAAAATCACAGGGATAGAATACCCTTTCAAGTTACCTCTAAACATAATCAATATGCCAAGAGCAAAAAGGGAAGCAATCCTTGCCATAAAAGGGGCTATAATGTCCTCCTAAATAGGTTTGCATATGTAATGTCAAAAATAACAGAATAACTCAAATAGGCAGATACAAAATGCCATAAATAAAGGGTCCTTAGTGCTTATTCCCTATGTGTATAACTTCATAACATCTACCAAATAGATAGAGAAAGGACTAGTTTAGCCATGTAAGAGACCAACCAATCCTCTTTGAAGGTTATGTCAATGATTATAATAAAAAAAAGTTAAATGAAACACATCAAAAGGCAGAAAATCAAATGAAATTTAAAGTTCATTAGTTGTAGGGCTTCTCCCCATCATCCTTTTCTTAAACACCTAATCAACTAAGGTGAAATAAGAACAAACATGTGACTTTAAGATGTATTACACACCTACTAAGTTGTATTTATTTTTAAAATATTTCCAATTATGGTAGATTAAGTTTTTAGCTGTTGTATCCTATCTCATCCGACCTACATTTAAGCTTATAATCTAGAAAAATACCTAAGAAAATCATAGAAGAGTGTAACGACCGTATTTATATTTGCTCTGATACCAATAAATGTAATGACTGTATTCATATTTGCTCTGATACCAATAAATGTAATGACCAATTGTCTTTACAAATCATATTGCTCTGATACTAATTTTTTTTATTTTTTTTTACCACAATCTATAATGCTACAATCGGTGTCTATCAGAGCACTCAACATCCGGGATTTGCCTGTCGGTCTTGCGATGTCATACACACCGGGATTTGCACGTTTGCCTCGCGTATGCTTGAACCCTCTCTGATACCAAAACTGTAACATCTAAATTCATTTGTCAAACCAATAAATGTGGCATTCATTGTTCTTATTTGTAAATCAGCTTTGATACCATAAATTGTAATGTCATAACGTGGCTACAGCTGGTACCTATCAGAGCACTCAATATCTGGGATTTGCCCGTTGGCCCCGCGATGTCAAACACATCAGGATTTACACGTCTGCCCCGCGTGTGTTTGAATCCTCTGATACCATCAACTGTAACTATCGTCTTCAGTTGCAAATCATGGCATTTCATGTTCAGAAATGCATACACATTAAGGTTTATTCATCATACATATATAATCCCATATGTATTTAATGTACACATGT
>CATIWR010507107.1:0-62211 GCA_949677035.1 Omphalea diandra | reverse complement strand
AACTTGTTAATTCTTATCTTAAATTGGCTTAGTTGATTTAGGATTTGGGTTAACACAACTTTGAATCTTTTATAACTTAGGTTGCTAGAAACAAGTTTTCTAGAGGTCTAGTTGGGATTTGAAGATCAAAACTCCAATACTTGTTTTGATAGATATGGGCAACTATTCTCAAGCATACAGGTAAGGAATCTAATCCAACCTTGTTCGTATCAGTAGGCCATGGTAATAAGGTTAAGAGTACCAAAAAAAAGATTTGTATACACTCTAAAAAATGTATTTAAAAGCTCAAAAGAGTGCAAAAGATAAAAATTGATAAGGTAAGAAAGGGCCTAAATAGGTTAACACAAAAAATGCCTAAATCATTTCATTGATCGAATGTGAGTTAATATTTCACCTCAAAAGATTATATGCCTTGTTCTAGAATTAATAAAAAAAGTTTTTAACAATCTATCAAATACATGCATGGAATTTAAACATACAATCATTACGAGGTGTAATGGTTTAAGCACATTCTTAATAAAAAAAATATACAAGGTCACATCACTCATCAAATATCCTTAAATGCCCAAATTTTCAAAGAAGAAAATCACACCTAAATTATCATGGCATTTAAATAAATCCAATTTTTCACAATTATTTCATTGATCAATACTCAACTTCAATTATTCTTTCTACTCTTTGAACATACAATACTCCAAGAATGTTAGATCATTATTGACAAAAGAAGAAATTGAATTTAAATAAAGAATAATCACAATAACTAACTAACTATAAACAAATCCTAATAATCTTAAATGAATCAAATGAAATTAAAATTTTCAAATCAGTGCCCCTCCCCCAAACTTGAAGACAACATTGTCCTCAATGTTTACAAAGAAAATAAAAATAAAAATGTAAGCACAAAAAGATAATACTTCCCTTTTCATGTGAAATTTTTTTAACACATTTGATGTGATATTTCCATAAATGATCGAATCCATAACCTTCAACTATTGCACATTAGTGTTTCCCTTCACCAATAAACCAAGATTTATTAGAATAGTGTGGCATCGAGAAGTGAAAATAAGAATAGTCAGAGGTGTATGTGGACAAAATTAAATAAATGTGCATGAGCCATACAATAGACTGTGCACCTAGAATTAATTCAACAACATTTCTGTTGTACACAAATAGTCCAAAATGTCTAAATATCTATAAAGCAATCTCAGTTCATATATTTCTCAACGAACTCAACAAAATTTTGTACACAAATAGTCCAAAATGTCTAAATACCTATAAAGCAGTCTCAGTTCATATATTTCTCAATGAACTCAACAAAATTTTCCAAATTCATCAAAATTGAAATTTATTTCTATAATTCTCATATTCGCACATAATTCCAATTAAACACACATATTCCTAATTGCCTACTTTTGTTGTCTTGCAATTACTAAGTAAAAAAAATAAAAAAACACAATTAAAATCCATCAACAAATTAGTGTCATCAACTCAAAATAAAATTCAAAAAAATTTTACACAGTTAATAAGAATCACAACTTAGCAACCATAATTGCCAAGTTTTTGCAATTTCCTTTATCTAACAAACCTACAAATTTGAAATTTTCTCAAACACAAATCACGGAGGAACCCATCTCCTCTCCACATTTTCCTTTATTCCATATCCACAACCACAATTTGAACACATCACAGAATAACTTACGTGCACAAATTAATCTCAATCTTGTACCTGTTATGCATTTATGGACAAAACATATTTTAGAATTATAACACTTTAGACTCACAAAACAATTTAATTCCTTGATTATTCCTAATTGATTATTCATCTTCATAAAACAAATCACATACCATCTCCTCCACACAAACATGCAACAATGAAAATTGAATTTAAAATTTCCAATATGCTGTAAGTTTAACAGTTTGAACACATAATATTCTCAAAATTCATATACCCAAAACACAAGCTTGCCTTGCAACAAAAAATATCCATAATATTCCACACAACTTTCAATGGTTCAAAAATTAAATCAAATTAAACAATATGGAAAAAAATGAAATTGCTGAAATTAAAATATCACTGTTTGAATTTCATGTTTTTCTATTGGAATCCCATGTAAGAGCGGGTTAACCTTCCTTCGTAAGCTGAGGTTTGGAATGAAATGAGTTAGTGTCAGTGGTGATGGAGATGGAAGATCGATGCCCAAAGATGAGTTAGGGTTTTGGGGTTGGGTGCTTCGCTTCGAGAAACAAGAGTTGACCAAAGATTTGGTCCTTTGCTTCTTGACTATCACTTTAAATCTAGGCATGGCAACATTTGGTGATGAGATTGAAAGAAAATCAATTTGTGGGATAGGTTCGGTGAAGAAGGGATTTGGGAAAAAGAGAAAATAGTCGTGATACAGTGGACAAAGAAATGAGTTGAGAAGAAACAGGTTTAAGTATTGGGTGGTTCTGGTGTGATGACGTAGGTGATGGAATGGTTGACGGACATGGTGAAGGAGAAACAAGTTTGGGTAATAGGAAATGGGTCACTGTAGTTGAGGGTTAAAGAGAAGAAGTGTTCAAAATTTTTATTCTTTTCGTAATTGGTGACTAAAAACCCCACTCTTATCTTCCATTAAAAAAAACTAATAGCCTAACTTCCATTAAAATGGAGCTAACCCTGAATAATTAGTAGCCCATTCCACCAATTTGATATATATTTCATCATCTTGGATCCAATTCATCCCTGCTATTCAAGCATCTCCTTTGTGTAGTCTTCATTCCTGAGCATTTTTCGTGAGTTATCACATGACCCATGCAAATTTGCTACAATTATTTCATTTATTTTCTTTCATATTTTTTTTTGAATCTTCAAAGTGTAGTACCCTCCTAAAATAGCTTGCAATTAATCAAAATTAATGTGAATTAATACAAAAATAACATTCTAACTAAGAATTAAATCAGCAAAAACTACTGAATTTTTAAGATTTTAAACTCTAAATTGACTGAAACTAAAAGTAAAAAAACAACATACAAAACTTGAAATAAGCAACTAAATTGTCTGAAATAAGTTAAACCATTGGATTGTCTCCCAACAAGCACTTGTTTAGAGTCATTAGCTCAACTTTTTCCATAAATTCTTAGCTTTAAGGTGAATTTGAGAGAAGAATTTCTCCATTTTACAATATGTCGTCATAGAAAGAAAGCTTCAAATAATGACCATTCACTTTAAACATTTTAGCACCATCTCTTTGAAATTTCAAAGCTCCAAGTAGAAAAACTTGCGCTACCTTGAAACGTCCAAAGCCATGAAATTTCTACTTTTCTAGAAAAAGTCTATGATGGGAACTAAATAAATACACATGATGTCCCATTTCAAAAGAATGCTTATGAATATGTTTAACATGTCATAACTTGTCTTTCTTTTTATATATTTGGGCATTTTCATAAGCATCGCCTTAGAATGCATATCTCAAGTGAAAAGGATGTTTTGGCTTTAGAATTGGAGCTTTTTTGATTGAGGGGAAAACCTTACCTTGTCCTAAATTCTTAAACATGCAAAGGGCTGCTTCCAAAATATGTGTTGCACTTTCATGATCCTTAGGCATTGGTGATACCCCTTAAACCATGCAAGCTTCTAATGGATCTTTAAGATGCTCCTGCTAAGAAATCTCTTAAATTGGATCATGAACCACATCCATCATATTGCAATCTTTAATGGAAGAAGGCTATTTTGTTACTTTAAAGACATTAAATTTCATTGATTCTCTCATCATATTCAAGGTTAGCTTGTCATCCTTTACATCAATTATAGCTCTCGTGGTTTCCAAAAATGGTCTTTTAAGGATTAATGGCATGTCCACATTTGCCTCCATATCGACCATAATGAAATCTATTAGTATAATGAACTTTTCTATTTGCATGAGAATGTTCTTCACCAGTCCAACTAGATATTTAATAGAGCGATCCACTAATTATAATGTCACCATAGTTGGTTGAAGCTCACCAAGCTTCAATTTCCTACAAATACAAAAAGGCATTCGACTAATACTAACACCTAAATTACATCTTCCTCTAGCAAATTTGTAATGAAAAATTTGGCAAGGAAGAAAGAAACTCCATGGATCCTTAAGCTTTGGTGGAAGCTTGTTTTAGATTATGACGCTACATTCCTCAGAGAGGGCTATGATCTCAAATTCCTCTAACTTTCTCTTGCTAGATAAAAGATGTTTGAGAAATTTTACATATTTTGGCATTTGTGCTAAGACCTTAGTAAATGGAATATTGACATGAATTTTCTTGAAAATCTCTAAGAATATAGCATATTGCTTGTACAACTTGTGTTTTTGCAATCGTTGGGGAAAAGGAATAGGTAGAACATAAGGTTTTATTGGTGTAGGCTTACTTTCTTCTTCCTCTTTAGCTTCTTTGACCTTATCATGCTCATCTAAAATAAAATTTGAGGTTGTTTCATCATTTTCTTAGATTGAGACTTCTGGATTTTTAAGGATTTTAAGCATTTTTTAGGTTATTTTCTCACTTTCACCCTTGTCCTTGCTTGGGAGTTTAGGTATCTCTATCCCATTCCTCTAAGTAATTGCTTTACATTATTCTCTTAGGTTAATTTCAATCTTACTACATAATGTACCTTGCATTCTTTCATTGATAGTGTTAACCAATTGCCTAATTTGTATCTCCAAGTGTCAATTGTGTTGCTCCATTTGGTTCATCCTTAATTCAAGCTTGTCTATCTTGTCTAGCTTGGTATCTACCTTTTCAAATTTCTTAATCAATAATTTTTTTCATATCCTATGATTATTTTTCCTCATATTGAGTTGGTTGAGCTATAAAAACTCCACCTTGTTGCCTTTGAGGAAAATTAGAAGGATGAGAAGGTTAGCTTGATTGTCTTGATTACTCTATGAAAAGTTAGGATGATTCCTTCACCCAGGATTGTAAGTGTTGGAATATGGATTATGGGGTTACCTATTAAAGTTGGAACATATTGCATATGCTTAATAGAATTTTGAGCAAAAGGACTCCTTAATTGGCATTTGGTTCCCATTTGTGCTCCTCCACACCATTCACAAGTTAGTGGTGAGGTATTAATAGCGTGCACACTCACACTTCCAAGCTTTTTTTATAAAAGCATCCATTTTGGCATTTAACATGGTATAGGCATCAATGTCACGAACACTTGCAACTTGCTTGTTAATTCCCCTTTCACTTGACCATTAGTAGCTATTTGAGGCCAACTTTTATAACAATAAATAAGCTTCATTAGTTGATTTTCCCATGAGTGCACCTCCTAGTATGACATCAATAGTAATACATATCGAATGGTTAAGCCAATTATAGAATGTTTAGACTATCAACTAATCTAGCAGGCCATGATGTGGACATCTTCTTTGCAACTCCTTAAACATCTCCCATGCTTCATATAATGTCACACCTAGCTCTTATTGAAAGCTTGCAATTGTTTACCTTAATTGTGTAATCTTGCCTAATTGAAAATGATTTGCTAAGAAAGCCTTAAAAAGATTGTTTGAAGTAGCAAATGAGTTAGGTGGCATTGAATTCAACCACTTTTTCGCTTTATTTCTCAAGGAGAAAGGAAATAATCACAATCAGAATGCATCATCAGTTACCTCATTAATCTTGAAGGTTACAAAATCTTAAGAACATTGGCAATGTGGACATTTGGATCCTCATTAGCTTCACCCCCAAAAATGTTTTGTTGCACCATCTAGATAATCACTAGTTTAATCTTGAAATTATTTGCTGCAACAACAGGTTTCACAACTTTTTTACTTAGCCCTTGTGTTTATGGCATGACAATTCTCTTAAAGCTCTTTGTCTTCCTTCTTCGACCATTGTATCTTTAAGCACACACCAAGCATTTTACCTATCATAAGACACAAAAAATAATTAAATGCATAAAATTAAAAATGCACAATTTAAATAATAGATTAATAGAAATCATAAGTGAAATTGATGTTATGAAAAACCAATTCTTGACAATGGCGCTAAAAACATGTTACATGTAAAACCTTTACAACTGCACAAATCTTTTCAAATACAATTAAGAAAAGAGATCATTCCTATGAGGATTGTTTTACACAAATATCAATCAAGTCTTAATTTTTCTATTATCTAGCAACTAAAATAATAAGAGAATAATAAAAAAATTGAAATTGCAAAAATAATTAAATAAAACTAAAATCAAATGAAAAGAAACTATATATGATAATGATTTGTAGGGAATTCGAGTGCACCACAATACCATGCCATAAATATATCAAAAGAATTATTTCAATTGAGATTAGGTTGTGCTTGAAGATGGATTTTCCTAATAATCTTTCTCGAGCAAAATTGAGTATATTATTACTAAAATTATGCCTACTCTCGTGGTCTCAAAATTCAATAGCAATGCATTAAGCTTCATAAATAATCCTTGAATATCTCTGAAAGTCAAGCCTACTCTAGTGGTCTCAATTTCTTAGTTTAATATGTTCAGACAAATCCTAGACTTTCACTCTCGCTTCATCATCTAAAATGTCAAACATTCCACATATATGATCATTCATATATAAAAAAATTAATTAAGTTCAAACATATTAAATCAAGACACCCAACATAATTAAAGCAAAATCACTTGATAGATTCATAAAATAAATATTGAGCTTTCACCTTAATCCCTATAATTGAATAATTAGTTCATCATAAAAGAAGAAAAAGAAACAAAGAAGAAAGAATCCATTGAATTGAGTAAAAAAATTTCTAAAGAAAAGTCTTGTTAAATAAAAATAATGAAACAATCTTCATAAAATCTTCTTTTTATTGGTGTAGATCTTAGATTCACTTTTCTCTCCTAAAAATCTGCTCTTTTTCTACTGAGGAATCTCTATCCAGATTAGGTCAAATCTCTTTAAAAAATAACCTAGAATTTGCATTTCAAAAACTGAAATTGACGCCTTGCCATACAACAACCTACGCATTTAATTGCTTAAGTGATTATACTTGTTGACTGGTCAACTCTGCATGTTTGCATGGTTCAATGCATCGGCTAGGGAACAACCCATGCAACATTATTTAAAACTGTAATTTAGCTTATTTTTTCAAGAATTTTCTGCATGAATATAAAAGAGATAGAAAATTAATTTATTCTAAAATAAAATACTATAAAAAAATAATAAAAACTCTTATTTTGTTAACCTAAAATATATGCTAAAATGACTCCTATCAGTATCCAGGTGCCACACTCAGTTTGACCCTTTTCCAAATTCATTTAATTTGCTCCTTGAAACTCAATTTGAGCCTTGGTTGCTAGTGCCAACACATGGTCCCATTCCAACGTGAGTCCCTAAAAAACTAGTTTATTTCTAATAATCCACAAACCCAAGTTAAAAAATAATAGTAAAGAAAATCATCCTCTTCTAGTTGATCTTCGAGAAGGACAAGCCAATCCTTAAAAGAGGGAACCACAAACCATATAACATCCATCCCCGACCAACAACAATCCAAACCTGGGCCACCCAAGGGCAATCCTTCAAAGCTTTTAACTAAGTTTCAATGGTTTCATTAAAATGAACACATAATATTTGCCAATCTAGAACGCCCTACAAGATTAGCTTTAGTTAGGAGTAGGCCCCTGTATGCCTTTCACAAGCTTCTCCACACAGGTGTAAAATTACTCTGCCTAGTTGATGTAGATGGTTTGGCTTTATTTTTTTTCTCCATCTCAAGGTAATAAGCAAATCTAATTGATAAATAACCTTTATTGAAGTAGTGCCACATTAAGTAATCTTCCATGTTATACCTGCTTAAAGGCATTTTGCAAATTAACTTCACCTCATCTTGACCAAAAATAACTAAAATCATGTCCTTATTCCATTTATCCTAAAAGGCATGAGTAACTCCCAAGTTGTAGCATCAGGTTGCAAAATTTGGCATAGTATACAAAAAGTCCTAGGTTTAGGAACCATATATCCTACTATATAAGAATGTTGGTACCATTACCAACTCGTCATCTCACTTTCATAGCAAAAAACTCCTTCACTTCCCGAATCGACTGTCTAGTATAACTTGGTTAGAAACCCCTCAAAGCTTAAAGAAAATTTGATCTTGGGTAGTATCTTACTTTCAACATCTTAGCAGCCAGTGACTCAAAGTCATGGAGCAAACACCATCAATACTTTATTAGCAATGTCATATTAAAAGCATTAAGGTCTCAAAACCCCATTCCTCTATCTCTTTTGACACATATAAGCATTCCCAACTTAGCTAATTTGATTTTCTCTTATCATCCCTATCCCTCCAACCAAAATCCTACCATCAAACCCTATAACTCTGAGCACAATGTGAGGGGTAACTTGAACGTGCTCATAGTGTAAGTAGGATTTGCTTGAGCCATTGCTTTGATTAAGATCTCTTTTCCTATAATAGACAAATTCTTTTCCTTCCACCATTTAAGTTTGCTCCAAATCCTATCCGAGAGCATCTAAAAAATTTCCTTCTTTCACTCAACAAGTGTTGGCAATCTTAAGTACTTTTCAAGCACATCTACTCCACTAACACCCAATTAATTCAATAGCATAGCATAAAGCTCAACAAATGCATTTTTACTAAAGGAAAGGGCTGAGTTCTCCAGATTAATTTGTTACCTTGAAGCTTTTTCATAACAAGTCAAATAGATTGCAAAACTAACGTTCCTATAGGTTAGCCCTTATAAAGATTATGGAATTATCTTAAAAAAAAAAAAAGTGAGAAATTACTGAGGTAGTTTTGGCAACTTTAAACCCATAAAGCAAACCTTCATTTTTTGCCTTTGTAATCAAACCTGAAAAAGTCTCAGCATACAAAATGAAAAAGTAAGGTGATAAAGGGTCTCCCTGTCTAATACCTCTACCAGAAACTTGTGGGAGAGCCATTAATTATGACAAAGTAAGACACAAAAGTTATACATCTTATAACCCAAGACTCCTAACCTTGACAAAAACCTATTTTCCTCATAATAAACTCCATAAAACCCTAATCAATGTGGTCATAGGCCTTACTCATATATAGCTGAGAAGCCATATAACTATGATGACCACATCATCTATGTTTCATAACACGAAAACACTCGAAAGCGATAAGGATATTGTTCGTAATCAATCTACCCTTCATGAAAGCACTCTGCGTGGAATACACGATAAGTGGCAAGATAGGTTTTACCTTGTTGACCAACATCTTTGACACTATCTTATACAACACATTGCACAAAGATATATGCTTGAAATCTTTCACATTAAAGGGAGTATTTTGTTTGGGATTAAAACAACATGTGTATGATTAAACCCTTGATGAAAAGGACGATCATTAAGAATTTCAATAATAGCCCAGGTAATCACCAGACCTACAATGTGCCAATATTTATAATAAAATAAAAGAGTCATACCATCAGGCCCTAGGGCCTTATGAGGATGCATTTGTTAGATTGCCATTCTAACTTCTTCACTAGAGAAAGGTTTGCATATTTCTATATTCATCTCCTAAAAAATCTTTGGTTGCACCCCTGCTAAAGCTACCTCAAACTCTGTTAGGGTTTATGCGGCAAAGAGATATTAGAAATAACTCTAAATAATTGTCTCTAACTCCTTATGTTTTATTGTCCATACCATATTATCATCATAGAGCCTCAATATTTGATTCTTTTTTTTTTTTTTTTTTTGTCAATGAGAAACTTCCTGATGGAAAAACCTAGTGTTATGATTCCCTTTCCTTAGGCAAGGGGCTTTAAACCTTTGTCTCTATAAAATCTCCTCATCATCTAGTTTATCTCCATCTCCACTTCTTCACACTTTATTATGACCTTTGAAGAGGGAAAAACACCCTGTAGTTATCGTAAGACCCAACACTTCTCCCCAATATTCTTTTAAACATTAACCACAATCACTTATTCTATCGACTAAGCCACCTAAAACATTTAACAAACTTCATAAGCAAACTAAACACCCCATCCTACCCCTCACAACCATACCATGCATCTCTAATTACTTTTGCACAATCATCCCTCCTTATCTACATTGCCCCAAACCTGAAAGGTTTAGATTATCCTCTGGCCCTTTAATCATTATAAAAATCATTATCAATCAAGATTGGTGCATGATTTGAGCTCTTAAAGATTAAAGTGATCACTCCAACATTAAGAAACAACCTCATTATCCATTCTTCCCAATCGCCCTATGCAACCTTTCTTTGATTCCCACTCTCTCCCTGTTACCCCTCTACTGTGTAAATTGAGGCCCAATATACCCCATGTCATTTAAGCTGTATCTATCTAGGGTAGCCCTAAAATGATGCATAATTGTTTCATCTCTCATGCACCTACCATTTCGTTCATAACTCCATAAAAATTTCATTAAAGTCACCACCTACTACCTAAACCTCTGAATTTATGCCCACTAGTGATTGTAATAAATCCCAAGATAAGTGTTTTTCATTCTCTAAGAGTTAGCCATAAAACCAAGCAAATCTCTAACTTATACCAGAACCCACAGTACATATATCCATATTAATGTGATGTTGTGAACTAGAGTAATGAATCACCTCTACCTCATTCATCTACAACAAACCTAAACCACCACTCTTTCCCACACAATCCATAACCAAACAATCCATAAAACTAAAAGACAAGGCAATATCATGTAAACGAGCAACAATCAGTTTAGTCTCTATTAGAAAAACTAGACAAGGGATATGTCTATGATTTAAATCTTGTAGAGATTGAACTGTTTGTCGGTTACCCATTTTTGCAACATTTCCAACATAAGGTTTTCATTGTTCCATGCGGACTTAAGGAATTCTGAAATTGGCCGATATAATATCACATTTCATCTCCCTACAAGATGTCAATCTCTTCTTACTTGAAAACTCACTTTCATGACATGAGTCATCGATCTCCTCTAAAATCATAACTTTCCTCTTTCCATAGATAACTCTATCTGCCTCAATATATTCACATTCCTACCTTAAAGACCTAGCTTCATGCTTCTATCATCATTATAAGGAGCTTATACTAGTGCCATTATTCCCATTATTTTTAACATTTAAATTTGCACCAGACAAACGCATCACATATGTAGTGTCCCTCTCTTTTACACTTGTATCATCATCGCTCTTATTCATAGGTTCACACCCTAGATAACCACCTATCCCACCATTGCTACTATCAGCTATATTAGTACCAGGTTGTATCTCTTTGTCCCAAGCAACATTCTCCATTCTACACTCATCTAAGTCAAAACCTACACTCTTCTCATGCCATGCATAACCATTTTGCACTTGACCAAGTGTTGAACCCTCTACGACTTTAACCACGTTACATCTATTATCACCCATACCATGCAAGTCAGTTACCCATATCTATACCCCGACTACATTCTCTCTACTTCTCATAAGAGTCATTGGTTGATGTATCCCTAAAGTTTAACTTGCAAACTAAATCCTAAATAAGTCTATCCTCATTAGACCTGTCATCCTTTGGGTATTCTTATAGAGGTTTAAGAGGATAAGGCAGCAACCAACTACTAATTGGTAATTATTCTCCTTAGGTAACTCCTGCATAGTGTCGCATTCCGTATCAACATGACCCACTAGGCCACATACATAACAGAAGTTGGGCGTTCAAATTTAAGCTTTATCCATTTGATAGCTCCCCCCTCTTCTCGAAACGTAACCCCCTTCATTAGTGGTTTTATAATATCCAACAAAACACAAACATGAAAGTAATGACTCCAACCACCACATCTTTCATCATCAACCATGACAACAAATCCCATTGTACTCCTAAGTAGTCTTCCTATTTCATTATTCATTCGGTGAAATGGAACATTATAAAATCTAACCTAAAACTCAGTCTACAAGAAGTCCAATTCATAGGAACTTGTTCACCTTTCATCCATTTCATCATTAGTAGGTGATTATCAAAATTCCAAGGACTACCCTACCAAACCCTTGCACATTTATGCTTTGAATAAAAATAGAACACAAAAATATTTGTATACTATATTTTGAATCCAAAACCCTTATGCAACCTCCATATATCAACAAATGTGCATCTCAAGCCTTTCCATTCACTATTTTAGGCGATATGATCTTTCCTACCAAACCAAAATTGTTTCATGTTTCATCAGCTGTACTCACTTCATGTGATTCCCCTATCAACTCCAACCCTTTCCAGTCATTAGAATCCCTCTTTGCTATTCTTAGGTCACTAGAAGATGGACAAAACCTGTAGCAACGAACAAAAACTTTATCTCCAAGACTAAAAGGGAACCCATAAACCCTAGCTTTTCAAAAAAAAAAAAAAAAAAAAAACCTAGCAGTTGGGGAGACTAACGATTTAGTAATGATCTTTTAGTTAACATTCATTGTTTAAGAAAATAATATAACAACTACATAACAATTTAATATTTTTAAAAAGTGTTGAAATGGCTCAAACTCCACCATAATATATATAATAAATAATTTTGAAATGTTCTTTTTAATCAAAACCTTTTTATTTTTTTGTTTCAAAACACAATGTGAAAAGGGCTCTAGCTATATCTAAGATCTAACTTCCTTACAAATAATGAAAATAAAAAATAAAAAATCCTAAGAAAGCTAATTTTATTAACAAATGCATTTATTTTAAATTTTAACGGGTTAGTTTAGTATGAGATGATTGCAATTGAGAAATTATTTAATAATTTTGAAATATTTGAAGATAGTGCTTTAAATATATGAGATCTACCTATAAATATGGAGTGTAAATCATACATATTTGGAAAAGAGAGCACTATTTTTTAAGATTATTGTATAATTTGGTACTGAAATTTGTGTTTTGTCTTGTTTTGTTTTGTTTTATTTATTCATTTATTTATTTTTTTTGACTTTTGCGCCTGATTCTAAAGATGAGGCTGGGCCCTTGTTAGTAATTGTCAACCAAAAGTCCAGCCTTCTTTAGTAGGCTTTGAAAAATTGGTCCAAAGCATCTTAAGAGGGAAGCGGAAAAAAGAAGGCAGGCGCACTTCAGCACGAAATAACTTTGAAACACAAGACAATTTATCGTGTGGAAGAGACGATGGATCATTCATTCCGCTCACCTCCCCTCCACAGACCCCAAATCATGAATTATCCAAAATCTCCATTTGCTATTATCACCTCTTCTCATTAGCCCAAATCCTTCTTTGTTAAAACCACAACCATGCTATTAAACTTCTCTTCCTCTCCTTCATCTCCTTCCTCTTCTTTCCTCAAATTTACCAACTCTAATAAATCACCCATTATAGAATCTACTACTTCGTCTTATTTGTTAAGACCCAAAACCCACTTCTCTGACTCTGTCTTGTCATCACCACACCTCGGTTCTCATTGCAAGAACCATCACATTTTCAGTAGATACCATCTTGGTGGGAGGCTTGATTTCAGGTCATGGGCTGTTCCTGGGTTTGATGTTGGCAACTTTGAATCTGTTCTAGAGGCAGCTGGAGTGTTGACATCTATAATAATTGTCCATGAAAGTGGTCATTTCCTTGCTGCTTATCTTCAGGGCATCCATGTGAGTAAATTTGCTGTTGGTTTTGGTCCAATTTTAGCTAAATTCAGTGCAAACAATGTAGAGTACTCTGTTAGGGCTTTCCCTTTAGGCGGGTTTGTTGGTTTTCCCGACAATGATTCAGAAAGTGATATTCCAGCAGATGATAAGAACTTGCTCAAGAATAGACCGATATTTGATAGGGTATTAGTAATATCAGCTGGTGTTATTGCCAATATTATCTTTGCATATGTGATCATCTTTGTTCAAGTATTATCAGTTGGTTTGCCTGTTCAAGAGGCTTTTCCTGGAGTCCTTGTGCCTGAAGTTCGAGCCTTTTCTGCAGCTTCTCGAGATGGGTTGCTTGCTGGCGATGTAATTCTTGCTATTGATGGTATTGAATTGCCCAAAACCGGGCCAAATGCTGTATCTGAGGTTGTTGATGTCATTAAGAGAAATCCCAAAAGGAATGTGTTGCTTAAGGTTGGCAGAGGAAAGCAGGATTTCGAAATTGGAGTAATTCCAGATGAAAATTTTGATGGAACTGGTAAAATTGGAGTTCTAGTATCACCAAATGTAAAGATCACAAAGGTTATTGCAAAGAACGTCCTTGAGGCATTTAAGTTTGCTGGAACAGAATTTTGGGGTCTTTTTTCAAATGTTTTGGATAGCTTAAAGCAAACCGTTTTTAACTTTTCACAATCAGCAAGTAAGGTTTCAGGTCCTGTTGCTATTATTGCTGTAGGGGCAGAAGTTGCAAGGTCAAATATTGATGGACTATACCAATTTGCAGCTGTGCTCAATATTAACCTTGCCGTGATAAACCTTCTGCCTTTGCCTGCTTTGGATGGGGGCTCTCTGGCTTTGATTCTAATAGAGGCTGCTAGAGGTGGGAGAAAGCTTCCTTTAGAGATAGAGCAGCCGATCATGTCTTCTGGGATCATGCTCGTTATATTACTTGGATTATTCCTGATTGTTCGGGATACACTAAACCTTGACTTCATCAAAGATATGTTGTGATTGCTTGCAAGGTTATTCAAGTTCTGAGTTTTGTTCCATTCATATGAAGCTAGTTAATGATCCATACGGTTGGTGATCATGTCTAACAATGGTAATGCTAGGTGCATATGGTTCCTCTTGTGAGTTGAGTTGTAGAGGAGGTACTTTTGGCTTCTTCTTCTCATTTGGGTGCTTCCTTAGCAGATCTTTTTTTATCATTTTGCTAGTCATAATCTCTTGATGATAATGACAATCTTAAAATTGTTTGTAAACTTCCAATAATAAATTCTGATTCTTGGGAAACTTATCCTTTTTTGTCATGTCTATAACAGTTGTATTAAGTTTTACAACTACTCTTGTTTGGTTCTCTATCTTAGTGGATTTAAGTAATCATTTCTTTATTATGTAGCAACTAGCAAGTTCTCATGGAATTTATTGATGTAAAATGTTCTAAGTTGTATGCTAATCCTACCATGACATCTGTTGTAACCTACAATTATTTTGATGGACCAACCTAAAATTGGTTGCTATTGATTGTTAATAAATCTGCAATCTAATTCTTGATTGTGATAATTTTAATTATACAATTCACCTCATCATCTGATGTCTTCAATTAAACTAGACAGTATTTGGTGTGTTAGATTAGACCAAAATGCATTTGATGTCTTAGATGAGATTAAATTTTAGTCTCCAAAGATTTAATATTTTAATTGCGTTTTAGTTCCCAAATGAAACTAACGTAGTTGTTATGTTAGGAATTTGGCCAAATTTCTATAAGAATTAGGCGTGTGACCTTTTGTTTTTTCAAACGGAAAATTGAGGTTCATTAATTAAGAATAATTATGGAAGAATCCCTGGCAACCAAATCAGCAATAGATGAAGGAAGCCTTCCATCCAAACAACAAAAGACAACTTTGTGAGTATGTCTTTAAGCCAATGTATTGGTAGTTTATATACTAGACAATGTTTATGTAATATGTATTAATTACTATAAAGACATATTCATCTTTCGTATATTACTAATGGTGTAATAATAGTTATTTAATTTATTTAGATAACATTTAATATTAAATTTGTGAAATGCACATACTTTACAAAGGTAATTTGGGATATTTATTGCATCAAAGTATCATCCAAAAATATTTCTAACCAATGTACTATCAAGATTGAACATTGATAGTATTATTGAAATTAGTACATTATGTTCTTTCATTGAGAGTCAAGGAAGCTATTGATCCTATAAATGGAAGTATGTGAGATACGTGTGGCGAAAATATATGTGCTTGCTAGAGAATAAATTCATTGAATGGCTCACAAAGAATAGTCATTTGGAATAATGTGTGTTTATGGTTTATTCTTGTGAATGATGTGTAATTAGTCCTTTGATTTCAAAATACTATAATATCTTATAAAAAAATTCTATAATTTTATTTGACTTCAATTGTCCTAGCTACAAATCACTCATAAGATTATATTATGAGCATAGTATAAACTTGATAGAGATAATGAGTGTTTAATAAAGGATTTATTTATCTAAATTAGGGCATGTCCTCTTAGTTGGCCACTAGTGTTAACTGAAAATCCTTGGATAAGGTAGAATGATAAAATCAATAGCTAAGATGGAACTTAATATATTCTAGTCAATAAATAAAATATCTACTATTTCATATTCTATGGCTTGATTAGAATATCTTTAAAATGATCAAATTACAAAGATAATCATCTTATAAAAGGTATATGATCAAATCACCTTGATCATTTCTAATTATATTAATTTGTCATGGTGTACAAACTAGGTGCTAATTATGATATTTAAATACGAGGTCAGTCAATTCGTGAATTGATGATAAATTAAATTGTTTAATTTATTTAGTCCTAAATATTATTTAGAACTATGACTCATATTTATTATAAAAAAAGTTAAGAAGTTTATAGGGTTAACACCTAATGACTAAACATATAAATTAAAATAGATTGAGTATGACTCAATTCGATAGAGTCTATAATGATTAAATAGTTGATTGTAATCATGTAATAAGTATAAGGACCTAGGGATAGTTTAGCCCCTAGGCCAAACTCACCTAATGGGAATAGGTTTTAAGTGCTCTTTTATGTACATTTTGAGCTCATACATTAAGACAATGACTGAGTGAGAGGCATAAAAATTGTGAGACTCATTCTTTGATAGTAGGTATTGCTCCTTCTCCTTATTCGACCTAATAATTTATGTTTAAGGGATCTTTATATCTTGGTTTGTATCGATATTTGTGTGGATACTTGTAGAGATTATGCCTCATCATTGAGTCAACAGTTATGGTTTGCTACAATTCAACTACAAGAAAGGTGAAGGAAGCCTTGGAGGAGCAAACTACAACATAAGAAAAGGTATTCTTCTTTCTTTGCTTATTTTAATTGTAATAGTAATTCAATGTAATACATGAGTTTGAAAAATCAAAACTTTTTATTTGCATGTAATTTAACATAATATAGGTTTCCCAACAAATTAACCTTTGTTAAGTGTGCTTATGCTAAAGCATTGACAACAACATTCTTTTCATAAAAGTGTGAGAGTTGGAGCCTTTAAGTTTTGCATGTCATCTAGAAGTAAACTCTAGTTGGTGTGTCCAATTGAATATGTAACTATCCTAAAACTACATAATTCAATGCAAAATGTTGTCAAAGATGTTGCGGAATAGGAAGAAGGTATAGGTCGTAATACTTGATTGGTTTTAAAATTGGAGGATAATTGATAAGGCATTCAGAGTTAGAAATAAAACACCATAAAAGCTTGAAATTAAGATGAAAAAGCTAATAGCAAAAGCCAAATCCTATAGCTATATTTCCTAAACAAGCTTGAAAGCATAGTAGATTTAACCAACAATAGTCAATTGAGCTTATCTTTATGAGTCACCTTATTGAAACCCTTGACAATAATAAATTCTTTAGTGGTCTTGATCCATTACATAATATTATCACTTTTGCTTCAAGTGGAACCACATAGTTTTGGTGGTGCAGCTTAGAGCCTTAGTTGTTGTAATGCTCGAAGTTACCAAAAATTCATATATGAGGTCCTTGTTTTCCTAAGATGTCATAGAAGGAAGATGAATAAAGAAATAACAAATAAATTTGAATTTACAAACAAAAGAAGCAGAGATAATAGGTTCAACCCAAACTTGACCTACTCCCTCTCCTTTAAATCCTATTGTAACAAATAGTTTGCAAGTGTTATTCAAGCCTTTACAATCGAGTGAATTTTCTACACTATTAAGGCATTAATAATAGTGAATTTACTAGGCACCACTGAGAGCTTTTCATAGACAGTTCTCAGGCTTTATAGGTTTATCTCAAACCTTTTACGAAAATACAAGTTTTTATTTTCTAACCGAAGTGATAATCTTCACATAAAGATTACAAGTAATTCTCAAGAAGGATCACACTCAATACTCAAGCTTTTTCTTTTACAAGAAAATAATATAAATAAACAATGCAATTTAAGATCAAGCTTAAGTTAAGCTTATTGAAGTAGCTTTTTCCTTTCCTTTACAAGATAACTCGTATAAGCTTTAAGAAATTGTGTAATAAGATCTTTAGTACTAGCTCTTATTTTAAGAAGTTCTCAAATTCAATTTTCTCAAAAAATATATTAAAGTTTGTTGAAATCTTCAAATATATGTATTGGAAGAAAAATAATTAGTATTCACACAATTGAAAAACTGTCAGGCCTATTAAAATAACTATTATTACCTCATCAACGGTCCTTAAAGATATGCATTACTATCATTAAGTGATTAATGGGCTTAATATTTTGCTTCAATGATCGTTGGCTACTGTTTCTAATTTCTTCACAATAGTCATTGAGAAGTTCTCATGCTTATTAAGGAATCTTGCAAGGACTATTATTTGCTTGTAATAGTCATTGAGAATGTTTGTTTAATATAAATGTCCCAACCTTATCTAGAACTTTTTTCTACCATCATGTTTGGAGTCTTATGCTTTTGTACCTTTCAATAGTTATTAAGATATCTTCTACATTTGTTGTTTCTTAATTCAATTTGCATAGTCTTTGCCTCATTATCTATAAGGTCTTTACAACAATCATTGAGTGAAGTTTCACACTTGTTATTCTCCAATAGCCATTGAGGAATTCTAATATTCATTAAAGTTCAAACTATTAAGTTAGCTTCAACTATCATTGTATGTTTATCCATGGTCATTGTATCTTATTCAATGCTTATTGAATTTTATCTACAACCTTTGAATTGTGTTTGATATACATACAAGAGTTAGCCTTTTTTGTTAGACTTTTTCAATAGTCAATATCCACTTCTCAACTCTTTTTGCGCATTATTTTTTAGAGTGTAGAGTTCATCCTTTCAATAATCTCTTAGATTTGAAATGACAGACTTACAAGATCAACTTTAGAACACTTGCACATCTATTAGTCATTTTAACCCTTTTTTTTTTCTATATTCATTAAAACAAGAATGGAAAACTTAAAGGTTTAATGTTCTCACTTTCTAATGATGATAAATAATATAACATTATATGCAAAATGCATCATTTTAAATCTCCAACTCAATTTGTGCACAAATCAAAGAAAGATAAAAATAACTCAGTCTCAACATACATCAACTATCATAATCAAAACATTTGTGTGTATAAAAAACCGAAAATAAGTCAATATCAACACACATGACTTGTTATTAGTATTATGTGTGTATGATGGCATTCTATATCTTCTTCTCCATTGTCATCAATAAAAATGAAATAGATTTCATAAACAATTAGATCAAAGTACTAAAGAGATAAAATAAAATCTTGAAGTTTTATGTAAGATATAGTCCAATCATAAACATACTAAAAGATTTAAAACAAAGGAACAAAAAAAAAATTTGTCTTAACAAAAGAAGGAAACATATAGAGAAGGTTTGATGTAGGGAATAATGGCTAGGGTAAGGTCAACCATTAGGTGGCAACTAGGGATAATTATTTTGCTATCTTGATCTTCTTTTTCTTACTATTTCTTTATTAACGCTTATAGAGCAGACTCAGTATCAAGATTAAGATTTCAGGTCTATTAATAAGATATAGATTATTTCTTACAATTGACAACTAAAATGATCTACTTTCTTTTGTAGTGCAGTGGTCTTGTTATCTAACTTGCTCAGGTTACTATTAAGCAAAGCTAGTTATTCTAGACCTTTTCCTTCAAATAGAGAGAGAGAGAGAAAAGACTCTTTTCCTTGAGAAGTAGATGAAAATGGAATGTCTTATTAGGTTTTTTTTTTTTTATCTATCTATGTTAGTAGTTATTTAAACACCTGTTATTATAACTTCCTCAAGGTCATTCTCAACATCATCATTATCAATTGCTCTTATTCTCTTATCTTGAAGCATAATAGAGCCACTTGCAATTTTCTTAAGTATTCCCATGTTTAAGAGCATTTTCTCACTAATTGTCTCATTTAAAGAATTGACAATAGTGTCAATTAAGTAGTAAGCTTCTATCTTTCTTGTTCATTAATAGGAATAGTTTTCACAAATTTAATTATTTTTATGATGCACTGAGCCATCATAAAGGTAAATTTTTATTACAAAGTAATTCCAGTCTCTTTACTAAGTAGTGTTTACATTCTTTTTATAACCATGCTTTATAAGAAAAATAGGTTTTGGATGGTGCAATTCTCATTTGACTGGCCTCTCCTATTGATGTTCTAAATAATGAAGTTGTGCGCTATTCTTAAAGCGTGGCTTTTGATTTTTGATGCTTTGTTGTTAGAGGACTCATAAGGAGCACTTCTATTATGATGAAAAGCCAAAATTTATTAGAATCCAGTTTGAAAGCCACTAGTTTTTCTAGAAAGCCATATTTACACACTTTAAAATAGTGAGAGATATCTTTTTACAGTAGCTTGTAATCTTTTCCCTTGAGCTGGAAAAGCATAGTGCTAAGGAGTTATGTTTTGTCATAGTCATTATCTTTCACATCCAAAGTAGCTAGGAATTTTGTTGTGAGGTCTAAGTAGGATGCTTATTTGTTTCTAGCAAAGAATTCCCATTGTATTCCTTGCATTAATTCATAATAGGTTTAGTGAGATTGTATTTTCTTAAATCATCCCGCTTAATGAACTTGCCTCTATATATTTTCTCTTGCTAATTCTGTGAGCTAGTTTAGCTTACTCTGAGTGTTTAAAAGTAAGCTTGGAAGGTCCAGGGATTGTAGGAACAAAAGTGTTAGCTTGACTTCTTGCAGGGGTTTGCTTAATTTTGTTTCCTACAACTTTACTTTTTCTTTCCCTTTCCTTCCTTTCCTGTTCTTTGCCCTTTTGGAGTTGAAAGGTTGAAGAAGATTTTATTGTCTTATTTTCTTTTCATTTACTGTAATACTAGACTTAATGTTAGTTAATGGCTTATCCTTACTAAAATTTGTGTTAGGCTTAAGGTTTTTTTGAGCCATCTTCTTAAATTTCTTAGGGTTTTTTTTAAAAAAAAACTTTGAGAGAGATTTGAGTGTTATGTAGCTTAGAGTAAAGAGATAAAGATTTGAGAGAGAGTAAAAATTGATTTGACAAGTTTTAAGAAGAAAACAACAAATGAGCATTGGGTTTTTAAAGTGATTTAATAGATGACCATTAGAAACTTTATCAATGGACGTTGAAAAATTTACAATAATCATGAAATATAGCCATTAGAACATCAGTTACACTTAATAGACTAATGACCATGGTTCTTTGGTAATGGTTGTAAAAACATTTAACCAATGACTGAAAATTTTGTAATAATCATGGAGAACCATCAATTCCTTTAGATATTTCTTAAGAATTATTCAATGGGTATTGTTTTTCATGTAACAACCATGGATGGTCTTTTAGATTCAGAAGTACTTCTAAACATAAATATTAATTTAAAATTATTAATGATGATTGTCATTCAAATTTAATGATCTTGATCTTGCTTAATCAAGAACTTAATTAAAATAAACTTTTTAATGATAGATAAAATCCATTTATCTTTAAAAACATAAGATCTAAAACATTAAGTCATTTTGATCAAATTTGTATGTGAAACAATTTAAAAGGTCATATAAATATGTAGCAATTTAAAGTGTATCAATTTCAACTTTCACAAGGTTGTTCCATCAATCATGCCCTATTCTCTTTGATAAACTACATTCTCGCATCACTTAAAGGCTTTTTGAAAATGTTTGCTAATGAATAGTTAGTGTCAATAAATTCAAGCATAACACCTTAATTATTCATATGATCTCTAATGAAAGATGTACGATATCTATATGCCTAATTCTAGAATGCTAAATGGGATTCTTTATCAAATTGGTAGAACTAGTGTTATCACATTTTATTGGAATATGGACTATATTAATGTTATATTCTTCCAATTATTGTTTCATTCACAAAATTTATGCACAACAAAGATTAGCAACCATATATTATGCTTTTATAGTAGACAAAACAACTAAATTTTTTTTTTCCGTAATGCTCTATGATACTAGTGAGTGTCCTAAAATATGACATGCATCAAAAAGTACTTTTCTTATCTAAGATACTTCTAGCAAAATGAGCATCTAAGTATGCAACTATTTCAAATAAAGAACCTTTATAATATCTTAATCTTAAGTTAAGTGTCCTATTTTGGTATTTGAAAATGTGCTTAATACCATGCAAATGTGATTCTTTGGGATTAGTTTAAAATCTAGCACGTTAGCACACATAAAACATAATATCAAGCCTAAAGGTAGTTAAATACAAAAAACTACCTATCATACTTCTATATGGTTTTTGATCTACCACTTTCTATTTTTCGTCACTGTCAAGTTTGGTGTTTATGCCTATAAGAGTTTGATAACATTTGATTACATCTATGCTAAGTCTCTTTAATAGTTCCTTGGTGTACTTAGCTTGGTTGATGAATGTTCCATTCTTTCCTTGTTTTATTTGAAGTCGAAGAAAGAACTTGATTTCACCCATCATACTCATTTCAAATTCACTCTTTATAGTGTTTGAGAATTCATCACATTAGCAAATGTTAGTATCACAAAATATTTTATCATCAACATAGATTTGAACAAGAAATAAATATGTTTGTGTTGCTTTATAAATAAAGTAGTATTTATTAATGCTTTGGCAAACAAATTATGCAAGTGAAAAAGATTAAGATCATACCAAGCTCTTAACGCTTACTACAAGCCACAAAGAGCTTTAGTAAGTTTGAAAATATGATTTGAAAATTCAAGACTTCCAAAATTAGAAAACTATACTACATTGACTTCCTTCTCTATGTATCCATTTAAAAAAACACTTCTCACATCCATTTGAAATTTATATGAGATGCAAATATAAGTGTGAGTGCCTTGAATTTCACAACTGCATTAGAATGAGCAAAATCTTGCTTAGGACTCCATCCTTTTATCAATTAACGAGGATTGAGAAGATAAGGGTCTTTACATTGGTAATGAGTCGTCGATGTGGCATATGCTTAGACCATCAAGGGATCTTTTTAGGCCTTGCATAATTTCAAAGCCCTTAGTCGAAAATGGTGGTCATTGAGGGACAAAAAATGGGACAATACATTGGTACCATTCCATGGGAATGTGCAGTCGCCACCTGACTTTTGTTAGGACAAAAATTTATGGAAGGTGAAATCTGAACCTAATCGAAGTAAATTAGAAGGCCCATTTCATCTTCACCCCATCAGAGATCGGGTTCAAAAATTGGGCGTGACTTCGAAAAGAGGTTAGGCACCCCTAAACTACCCAGATATTAGGATCCGACCTTTGGACATCTTTGGTTCACTTTTAATATCTTGACAAAGTTATTAATTAGTCTAATTAATGCCCCTAAACATACATCTAAGCACGATTCACTTAGGCAAATCAAATCATCAATTCAAAGGGGTAGGGGGTCATGCATGGCAAAGGGAATAAGCATGCATTGTTGTCCATTTATCCATAACCACATAGAGTGAGACCAACTTATGGTCTTACTTAAATATAACACCCCCACCCAAAAGAAGAACATGTTAGTAAATGAAACAAGTATAAAACAAACTAAATAAACTTAAAGCACAAGGAATGAATATAACATATACTACAATCTCTCCCATGCAAAAGGTGTCTAGATATGCATCTAAGTCCATAATATCACATGCCCACATAACTATCTAGCAAGCACACAAAATCAGAGCACAAGAACCATAAGCATCAAAAGAAGTAAAACATGTAATATAATGCATTTAGGGAATGTTTAATGGCCTAAGGCAAAAACTCATCACAACAAAGATCATAGGATTTATGAATCCTCACCTTATATTGCTCTAAATGAGCATGGCATCCATATGTACCACTAACCATGTAGGGATAGCATACAACATAAGAATGAGGGAGATTGTGGGCTAAAATACTATTCATATATTCTAAACATAAATATACTTATAAAAGGGACTCTCAAGGTCATTGGAACCTTAAGTTCGTCGCTTGGTCACTGTCTTAAATGATCAAAATAGAACCTTAACATCACACTAAATCATAAATAAAGGGACTTGAAGCATTACATGAAAAGTGGTTGCAAAAAACCACTTCAAAACCATACCAAAGTCCCATTTTGAGCTGAATGGGATCCTAGGATGTTACTCCTTATCCCTAAATGTTACTAGAACATTGGAACACTTTAAAAGGGTTTTGGAAAAAAGAAAATCCAAATGGAGAAGTAAAAAAGAACCTTGCAAAAACTACCTATTAGTCAAGCTCGGTAGTACAACCCAATATTGGGGTTATACAACCTACAATCAAGACTATATAACACTTGTTTTTGAAGTCCTAAAAATAGGAAAGAAAGAAAGAAGGAGAAGAAGTGGGAGTGAGGGGCGTTTCCTGGATGCCTTTGTATGTTTTTATGCCTTTAGAGGCTCATAAGTTTAGGAAATGCACAAATTTAAAGAGATTAGGTCTAGTTCTACCTTAGAATGTGTTAGGTTGAGTTAGGGTTTAGGGTTTCTATGTTTGAGAAGTAATTTTAGTAGAGTAAACTTAATGTTTCCAAGCCTCTCCTCTCTCTTTAAATGAGGGGGTATTTATAGATAATGGATAGGTGCACAAGGCTAAAAATGGTCTTGATTGCATCATGAATATGTCCAATCACAGAGAGGGAGATGAATCTCTTAAAATTAAGGTTTGCATGTGGGTTGTACAACTAAGCATGGGTTGTACATTTATCTATTAGGGATGTACAACCCAAGGGTTTAAGGGGGGACTAGTTTCAAAAGGTTCTTAAGGCAAGGGTTTTAAGGTGGGTAGCACAACCCTGGGCATGGTTGTACAACCTTAATTTAAGGGCTATACTATAACATCCTCAGCCCAAATCATATGCATTTTAATTATGTTATATTTGAATATATGCATTACTTGGCATAAGCATGACAATAAGACTTACATTATTGCATTTGAATATGAATATGATGTTTGTATAGTGGCATAGCAAATTCTCATATATTGTATGCGTGTTATAATATTTGAATTATTGGTGTTTTAAAACTTATTAAAAGTATAGGGAACATATGGGGATTAGTAGATGGATAGAGGTGTTGAAGGAGTGAAGAAGAGGAACTAAAAGAGAAATATTAAACTTCCAACCAATGGTAGTGAGACATTCCTATTAGGGAAGGTATACAAATTAAAAATTTCATTTTTTTTTTGGATCAAATTGGAGAGGCAAAACATGAGGAAGTGTACGAAAAGAAGAGAGAGTTAAGGAAAAAGAAGAATAAGAAGAAGAAGAGGGAAAAAAGTGAGTTGCCTAGGAAGGAACTTTAAACTTTTTCTAGTTTTAGGAAGAAGAAGAAGAGGAAGAAGAAAAAGAAGAAGAAGAAAAAGAAGAAGAAGAGGGAAAAAAGTGAGTTGCTTAAGAAGGAACTCTAAACTTTTTCTAGTTTTGGAGAAAGAGGTAAGTTAGTTTATCTTCTTCCCCATGAAACTCCTCCCTCATGACATGTTAATCACGTATGGTTAGTAAGAATTATGGGGTATTTGAGGTGGAGCTCATATATAGAGGTTGTAACTTTAGAAAAATAGAGCTGATTGTCTTGATTTTGTTGTTAGAGCAGCTTGTTGTACCCACAATTTCATAACTCTAGAAGAGGAATTAGGAAAAGTGTAACCCATAAAAGTTGTAGCTTTATGTCCCATCTAAATGTTTGTGAAACATTTTGCTTAATTTGGTGTGTGTGAAAAGCTATGACTCCTTCACTAAGGCTGGTTCACAACCAACCAAAATCTTCTTAATCTTTCTATTTTCATATATTTTGATGATCTTATGTGCTGATTTAGAGAAAGTTCAAAATATGAAATTTGTAGGTCTATATCCCCTTTTAATTATTGTGAATCAGTTTTCCTTAATTTTTTGTGTGGAAAGAGATATGACTTATTGATTTTGACTGACCCTAAACCTAATGAAACCTCATTAGTCTTTTAATTTTATTTTCCAATAATTTAATGGCCATAGAATGGGAATTTAGTAATGTCCTAAACTTGAAAGTTGTATATTTATGTCTGATCTACATGGCTGTAAAATAGTTTTACCAAATTTATAATGGTTGATGAGATATTACCCTTCATCATGACTGATTATCAACATGTTGAAAATCTGCTTACCTTGAGATTGGTCATTTATTTTGGTGACTTTATGTACTGAATTAGGCAATGAATAAAACATGAAAAATGTTCCTTTATGTGTTTTGTAACTTCTGGTAAGTTGTATTTGTAAGATTTGAGATATACCTAAAACTATAAGACCTACTCAGATTTAGATGACATTGAAATAGGGCATATTTATAAAATTTACCATAAATTATGTAGTGCATATTTAGGACTAAATTTTGGATATGGTGTATCCATATATGTCTAGTTTAATTGAAAAAAAAAAACAGAATCAGGTCATTTGGATTTGTGAGTCAAAAGTAATCATAGAAACAACCTATCAAGTTCATGATATTTTACTTGAGTATGTTTGCATAACAAGATGAAAATTTTACTTTATCATTATGGATTGATTTGAAGTATTGAAATAGGTCTTCAAGGTATTGAAGATAATATTGGGAATAAGCTGGGACCATCCACTGCTTAATAGCTTGAAGAAGGAGATAAGTAAATAGCTAATGGTACTAAACATGTGATTGGTTAAATGTCATGAACATATACTCAATGGCATGAAAGGATGTTTAATGAGATGATATGTATGAATACATTGATGAAAAGATTGTTATACTCTTGAATTATTTATTTTCATGAGACGTTGATAAATTATGACTTGGAAATGGAAGTATGTTGTGATATGAGCTGCCAAAGTTATGAGTGTCGTTATTAGTCATTATATTGTTGGAATTTTGTTGGATTTATAGTTAATTTATTGAAAGACTAATACTTGATATTATTGGGCAAACAATAATATTCATACTCTGTGTGGCAATCATATATGATAACCTGTATGGCAACCATATATGATAGCCTAAGTGGTAACCAAATATAATAGCTTGCGTGGCAACAACATTTGATAGCCTTTTTGGCAATGATATCTATAGCCTGTGTGACAACAATATATAATAACCTGTGTGGCAATAACATTCGATAGCCTATGTGGTAATGATATCTATAACCTATGTGGCAACAATATTTATAGCCTCTGTAGCAACCAAATATGATAGCTTGTATGACAATGATATCTATATCCTATGTGGCAACAACATACGATAGCCTGTGTGGCATTAAAGAGTAAAAACTTTTTATTTCATGCATGGATATGATTATGAATTATTTATATTTAAATTGTTGTTATGTTATTTGGGATTGAAGTATCATTATGTGTTTACTTACTGAGTATGCAAGCTCAATTCTTTGTATTAAATTTTATTTGAGGAAGAGTAGACTATAAATTACTTTCAGTTTGCATTTCAAAGTTGTTGTCTAGCAGTTTAATAGAGGTTGGACTAGTATGCAGTCGATTAGTATTTTAGTTTGTTTAGCCATGTATATATTGTTGTAAATAATTGCTATGTTGTGAAACACGATACATAGTGTGAAAAATAATTGAAAAAAGTTCTTTTAATAACAATGGATAGAATAAAAGAATTTTAATGATGTCATGTCACTTTAGTATTCCACGTCATATAAATGAGTTAATGCACCTACTTTAGGAATGATTAGTAAATGGGACGTCACATGTACAACCCTAATTTAAGGGCTGTACAACATTGGTTGATGGGTCGTACAACCCAT
Organism: Omphalea diandra; assembly: GCA_949677035.1. Classification (NCBI taxonomy): domain Eukaryota; kingdom Viridiplantae; phylum Streptophyta; class Magnoliopsida; order Malpighiales; family Euphorbiaceae; genus Omphalea; species Omphalea diandra. Next base: position 34,393 of record CATIWR010507107.1, on the reverse strand, counting down.
CAACCATTTGGGCTTGGTTTTGGGTTTGGTATTGAGTTTCTCTAAGGTATCCTAGTGTATTTTATCTTTTTCTTTGACAGTTTCCTTCGCATTTGGGGAATAGATTCAGTGATTTTCATCACCAAGCTTTACATCCAGAGGTCCAAAATCTGATGCTTATAGTTTGCCCCTTGCTTTGTGGGGCTTGGAAATAACATTTGACAAATGGTTGTTTGAACAAGTCTTAACAAAGCAAAAAATGTAAACATCAGTAAGGATACCTAAGGATACAAGTCTTTAGCAACTCTTCGAACAGGTACTAAAGTGATTATAATAGCTTTCTAGCAGGTACCAAGTGTTTTGATAGCTCTCAAGCAGGTACTAAAGGGATTTAGGCAACTCTTTAGCAAGTATCAGGTGTTTTAAGAACTCTTCAACAACTCTTAAGTATTAACTAAAGTGGCTATAACAGCTCTCTAGCAAGTACTAGATGTTTTGACAGCTTTTTAACAGCTTTCAAGTAGGTACTGAAGTGGTTTTGATAGCTCTATTGACAGTTGTTCAGTAGCTCTCAAGCAGGTACTAAAGTGGTTCTGACAACTCTCTAGTACGTACTAGGTGTTTGATATTGAATAGAATAATGGGCCACTTACAGTCATTGGTGCTCTTGCATTTCTCTATGGATGTTTAAGCCTTTTTGACTAATGATTAGGGCTTAGGGATGCCCCATAGGTGGTTCATGTGTTATTCAAGTGCTTCCGACATTTGTAAAACTAAATCCATATCCTTGCAGCTATTCTAGCTGTCTTGGGGGTTTGTTCTTTTCTCAAGGTAACAGGCCTGGGTCCATATGCTATAAGAAGTGTTTCATGAGTCTTGGTACTTCTGAGATGAAGAGACTTTCCTTGAAGATATTTGAGGTTCAAGTTTGCCATTGAACGGCGTCTTGGTGATTTGACTTAGGTAAAAAGGTATGAAGCATCCTTCAGATGCTTTGGAAGTATTAAAGGTACTTTGGTAATTTAGCTATTCTAGGGTTCCTTGGGAAGTAAAGATATTTTGGTAAATTTAGTGCCCTAGGGCTCAAGGGAAGCTAAGGGTATTTTGGTAATTTTACTGTTTAATTGGGCTTTTTAGGAAGCTAGGGTTATTTTAGTAAATTTGAAGCTTAATGGGCTTTTTGGAAAGCTAGAGTCTTTTGGTAATTTTAGTGGTTTAGGACTCGTATGAAGGCGATGTTAGTCTTGGTGGGCTAAAAAGGGAATTTGGTAGAGTTAAAAGATGAAGTGGGCTCACAAGGCCCATCTAGGCCCGAGTTAGCTCAAGGGGGTTATATAGCCTAGCTTAGGGTTGTACAGACCATAGGTTTGAACAAAGTAGCTAGGACTGTACAACCTTGGTCCATTATATAAACCTATTTGAAACTGACCCTCTTCATTTGTGTTATTCATTTTCTCTCTTTTCCCTTCCTGTCTTAAAACTTTTGACTTAGTTCTTAGGCTCTTTTAGCTTTTCAAGTGATTATCGTGGTCGAGTATTATGAGATGTTTGTTGTCCACAAGGAGTTTCTTGATGAAGACATCATGGCCTTAGTGCCTTAGAGCAACTGTGATCCTAATGAGGATTTGCGTGGGTGAGCCCACTGAAGGGTGTAACTGCAAAGATAATTCCATGTGGCTTCCCTTCAGCTGGTGACACACCGATGATCTATAACTTGTACTGTCACCTTATGGGAGCCGCCTCAGGAGAAGTAGACATTCTTCTTCTTTTTCCTTTTTTCTTAATTTATTTTATTTTCTGCCTATCTTACCACTGTAGATTTTAGGTGGTGCCCCAAAATCTTCTTTTTGCCTGCGAACATTAGGTTAGCTTATAAAGTATTTAGGAATATTTTTTAGGACACTCACTTTTTATTTTTGATGAAATTTATTTTTTGTTTATTAGTATAGTCTATTGTCCTGATTTGCATTCACTTCAGACTTTATTCTGTGAAAAGCACAAGGAACAATTAAAACTAATTAATAGAAAAACCTATGAACAATTAAGATACATATCTAGGATCATAAATAATTTATTCATCCATTTTACCAATTTACTAGTCTTTTGATGCCTTATTTGTGAGTACCCATTGATTTTTTTTTTTTTGGAAGCTATCTTCATAATTTCCTCAAAGCTTGTAATTAATCCTCATTGACTAGGATTTGTTATTTATTTGCCTACATACATATAGGTATTTTCCATTGTTCATTCCCCTTTTCATTTCTTTTCCTTTTACTCGCAGGGGATTGTCACCTTTTAGAAGAAGGTGGGGTCGTGAGCCTTATTGAAGAGTGGGGTTAGACATTACACCTTCGAGTTGTGGCCTGTGTTAAGGATATAGGGGTTTAAACCTTCCTATGAATGCTACCGAACGAGGCGCCAAAGGTCGATCTGATGATGACACATGTACTATTGGAGTGGTGGATGGACATGAACCATACCTTCCATCTTCCCCTGGTTAGAGATATGACGATTATACCTAGGAACTTCACATTCCTGACTGGATTGCAATTTGCGAGTATTCCCCTGCCACGGATTCTATAATGCATGAGACAGTGCTTCAGAGGGGCTATTTGTTGAGAGTCTTAGGTTGTGTTCCTTTGTTCAAGGAAAGCAAGACTGTTGTAAGATCCATTATACGAACCGATGCACCCAAGGTTATTGATGACAAATTTAGTGAGGTGGTTGACCAACACACGTATTATTTTCTATTATATGCCTTATCGAGAGTTTTATTTTCAAGTGCTTTTCACGTGGCTAAGCTTTGTTTATTGTCGGTGTTGTAGGACCTAAGCCTATTGCACCATTTCGACTGGAGATCAGTGGCACTAGTGTACCTTTACCGGTACCTCAATTGGTACTCTCAGGGTACAGGATACATGTGTAGGGCATGCAAGGTCCTCAGTATAAGTATCCTTCTATTTTTTGCATTTGAGTTTTATTTGATTACTTTGAGACTTATGCTATTTTTTATTGACAGACATGAGGTGTTAAGCTAGGTCTGTTGAAGGGAATGGTCCTTGAGGATATGGCAGATGGTGGCTATCCTAGTTTCTTGTAATATAGTGTCGTGTCTTACACAGAGTCATCTGTAGTTACTAGGCATTCTCATTTGATCGTGCACTTCTTCTTGGACAGTTAATTTATATGAGCTATGGTTATGTATATTATTTTTTTTTGTTTTATATTCATAGTAGTTTCTTATCTTTACTGTAGTTGCATCTCGACTATAGGGGTCCCATAGAGATGTAGCCTTTGGAGGTGATGGAGGTAGGGGCCATCTCTTACAGCTATCGTCTTATGGTGGGGCCTTTCATTCAGGAGTGGTACCATGATGATTGCATCTTTTGCTGACGCGAGGGTTTGGATGAATGACTTATCCTGTAGTGCCTGCGTACGAGCCTACTTTAGGTAAGGGACTTTGAGGGCACAAATCTTGCTGTAACACTACGTTACATGCTAAGGGAGCAGTTATCTTCTGCCAATACTTCATATAGATCTTGGATGGTTAGAGCACTCATGGTTTGATACGTGTCAGACAAAAGGTTATCCTACAACATGGGTTGAGGCACTACTGCATAGGCTGCTCAAAGGTCTACCACTCCTGCTTTTGTGTCTAAAGCTATTACTATTCGTAGCCGCAAACGAGCCCATGTATTAGCTTCTAGAGGCCTAAAGCTCGTAGTGATTAGTGACTTGGCTTTTATGCCAGACAGTCTGGTGGAGTCATGTATGACTTTATTGACTGGGTTAATGATGTCAATGTGATCACTTGATTTGCTTGTACATTCGAGCCGATCGAAACCACCCACGTAAGTATCTTATTTTTTTCTCCTTATGTCTTAACTAAGATGTGTGCTTTGTAGCTAATGCATTTCCTTTTCTTCTTTCACAGATCGCTTGTGTCCAAGCTGAGGTCATGGTTAATCTAATTGCCTCTTTAAATAGGGTTATGATGCAGTAAACAACCTCCATGAATATTAATACAAAAGTAATGCATATATGCATATTCATGGCCCATGTTTTTATGTGTTTAGTGTCCTATTCATCCTAACCCTCATGTTTGTTATAGAAGATGATCTAACACCTGTACTGAGAGAATGGAGAGAAGGATCAGTGTTTGGTAGAGGTGGAGGCAGAAAATAAGGCTTTGGCTCAAGCGACTGCAGAGCATGGGTACGTGGCGATGGACGACAAGGCTGAGGAATTTGAGGCTACCCTTTTTAGGAACGGAGGTAGCTGAGCCATAGGGACCCCCATTTTCCCTTATTAGCTATTAGGATATTTTATATTGTCTAGGCAATTTAAAAGTTCTATCTTTTGCACAATTTGTACATTTGGTACATTTTTACATAGTTGTATAGTTTATTGGGTGATTTGAAAGTCCTTATTTTTGGATACTTGCTTACGACTTTTTCAAGACGAATTAAGGTATCATTGTCTCCATTTTTAGTCAAACTTTGATATTGCATCTTTCAAATACAAATGCATAATTTTTGCCCTTAAATGTATGTTTATGAGTGCACATTATCTTTTTTTTTTTTTTTTTTTTCCATGTATGTGTTTTCCAGAGCAGATACATATGTCAATTCTAGCCTCGAGTATAAAAGAGGTGCTGCCTAATTTTCCCAGGGATTGAGGGTTCTACAACATAGCTGAAAGGCTGTATAGCCCTAACCAGAGGCTCTATAGACTTAGTTAGATGTTGTACAATCCTACCACTCTTTTCTTTCTTTATAAATACCCATTTTACATATGTTTTGCACGCCACTATTTTTAGCTCTTAAACCATGTCAAAAACATTTATGCAGTGTCTTTCACCTCAGATCTAGTTCTATCTACCATGGACGAGTCTTTTAGCTATTCATTACCTTTTTTCTGTCTACCTTGGCACTCACTTTTTATAGGCAGCTTGTGACTTACGGGATTCCACTAACAAAACTTTCCATTTTAGGGATGCAGAGATCTGTCCCTTGTTAAAGGAGTTTGGCGCCATTTTTTATTTTCCCGTCACAGCTACAAATCTAATTGCACTGCCTCAACTGGATTACCCATATGTGTGGAAGATGGTAAAGCTATTTAACATACATGAGGATATACCTAGGTACACATTGAGTGAGGAGAAGATCCTCATGGCCCCTTTCATCACTCTTTTCCCTTTTAGAGGCCTTGCTTAGGTGGCATAGTCTCATATTGTTATAGCTATTCTATTGGTTGAATATTTATTATAGAGGGAGGATGAAGAGATAAATCTACATGTTTTACCACTATTAAAGAAGACTGAGTCAAAGAGGACCCCAGTGTCGACTATCTTGGGTGAGACCATCATAGGACACGATAAAGTTGCTTTAGGTGTTAGTTATTCTTTTACTAGGAGCCTGTTGTTGCTTCAGGTAAGGGTTCTGTTACAATAACTTTTCTCATATTTTTTCATTTATTATTATTATTATTATTATTTTCTTTTCATTTTTTATTTGCCCTAACTTTTGCCTGGACCGCCTTTGTAGGTTTTCAATCTAGTGGACCACTCACTTTTGCTTAAGTCGCCCTTTGAGGTTTTCAACCTAACGAACATATTTTTTTTTCCCTCTTTTCCTCTTTTTTTTTTTCCTTTCCTTTTTCAAATATGGCTGCAATAAAGATCAGGACTACTGGCTACCCCTACCATGGATACGAGGCTCTACTACTTATAGTATCATTTAAAATGTCGTCTATCGAGGCTACCTATTGTTGAAGTTGAATGGGCTGAGTGGTGTCTCACATCACCACCATTGACATTCATTAGAGTTGCCCACGGTGGAATCTATCACGTGTTACTTTAAGGACTGCATCATCTTTCCCACCTTAGCTTCAGGCATGTTTTATGACCTAGCTTGCATGTGTCTCCAATTCAGTGCTCCTCAGTTTGAGGTGCAATTCCTTCCTTCATTTATGGACGGTCCTGTCCCAACGCTTCCTAGATAGAGTTGACACTACATATGTCAATCTTCACATTTACAACTTATACACTAGCCGGGATCCATAACCTGATGACGATGCAGACTACATGGCATGGTTACATGATTTTTAGTTCTACAGGCATCACATTAGCAAATAGTAGATATGACATTTTTTTTAAAAAGGTTATTTTATATTTACTTCTAGTTCAAAAGCACATAAGACTCATTCACTCTAATTATGCAAATGTATTTCCATTTGATATTATGCTAGATACAAATCATTTACATTTTGCATATTTAGGTATTCATTAAATGCATGAGTTCTACTTTTAACATTGGCACATTAGACCACCTTATTATCTTGCCTAACATCTTTTTCTTCTCTAGTCTTTTACTTATCCATCTTTTTTTTCTTTGTCATCATTAAACTGTTCTTGTCAATGGTCCCTAGTGGTCAATTGCACTCTTTCAAGCTTTACTCTATTTATTTTATGCATTTTTATGCTCTAAGTTTTGCCTAAGTTGCCCTTTTGGGTTTTTAACTTAATGAGCTTTTTTTCTTTTCTTATTATTTTTCTTTTTTTTCTTACACCCTAATTTTTGCCTAAGCTACTCTTTCGGGTTTTCGACTTAGCAGGTTATCTTTCTTTTTTCACACCTTACACACAATACTTCTTTAAACAGTCTAAATTCACTGGCTTGATGAATTCATTCCCATCCATATCTGTTAATTTCATAGCACCACTAGAGTATATGTCTTTGACCATATAGAGACGTTCCCTGTTTGGCCTAAACTTCCCTCGGGGATCCTAATTTTGTGATCAACTACCTTTAGTACTAGATCACCAACCCTTATCATGCTCAATTTAACCTTCTTATTAAATGCATAGGCCATTATGGCTTGATATAACAGGATGTGATACAAGGCCTTTATTCTCCTTCTATCCAATAGAGCCAATTGCTCAAGTATGCTCATCCATTAGTATTCATGAATGCCAAACTCAACTAATACCTGTAAGGACTTCACTTCCAACTCAATCAACAACACTGGCTCTATTCCATACACTAAAAAGTACAGTGTCATCTTAGTCGATGTCCTTGTCATAGTTCAGTAACCCCATAAAGCAAAAGGTAATTTTTAAGACCAGCCTTTACATGTCTCCATCATTTTGGCAAGGATGTTCTTGACATTCTTTGTTGCTTCCACTACTCTATTAGCCTGCAGTCTATAACGTGACAAATTGTGGTGGACCACCTCGTACTTTCTTAATATACCTTTGACCTCTCTCTGGAAATGGACACCATTATTCGTAACAAAATGATGTGACACTCCATAGTAACATCCTCTATAACTTTATAAGTTTGTTCCTCAGCCAAGCCTTGCAAATAAACTCCATCGATCATCCTTTTGTACATTACACCATTATAGACCATAAACTACAAAGATAGTCTTAGGATAACATCTTTATCCTTTTTCTTGGCCTCTTTGTGGTATTCTCTGCTTTTTAAATACCTTTTTGTATTAAGATACCAGGGGGTGATTCTCCACTGATACTTGCATTGCTCCTATATCCTTGTAACATGGCACCTCAGGTTGAGGCATGATAAGCGGTTTCATGGGCATCACTTATGACCCATCCAAAATAGAAACCAAAGTGGCCAAGAGGTCAATCATTTCATTTACTTCCCTTGATAGATGATGAAATGTGACCCTTTGGAAATCTTGCACCAACCTCTTCACATTCTCTAAATACGAGCCCAAATGTTCTTCTTTTAGTTCCCATTCATTCATTACTTGCAAAATGACTAGCAACGAGTCCCCAAACACCTCTGTTGTCCTTACCCTTATTTATTACATACTTAATATCAAATTTAATCAACAAGATCAACCACTTTGCTAATCTTTTAGTGAGAGAAGGGGCTTCTTGTACGTGTTTAATTGGGCCAAGCTTTGAAACCACCTCCATATAATGTGATTGAAAGTAATGCCTTGGCTTTTTTATCGCCCAAAATAGTGCCAACATATCTTCTCCACCAGATTATACATCACTTTATAGCATAGTAACTTATTGCTGAGATAGTACACTACATGTTCGCTTCTTATTCCATCTTCCCAATCTAAAATTGCACCAACAAAGTTGTCTTCTTTCATTAGATTAAAAATTAGAGGCTTTCTAAGCCTTGGTGCCTTTAATATAGATGGGTTAGTTAGATATTATTTTTTTCTTTGAAGGCTTTCTAACATTGTTCATTCCACTTTACTGGCTGATCCTTTCTTAAAAACTTGAAGATCGACTCATAAATGAGAGTTAGTTTTGCTATGAATTGGCTAATGTATTGTAAGCAACCTAAAAAAACCTTAGATCTCCTTCTCTATTTTTTGTGTGGGCATATCTTGTATTGCCTTTATTTTGTTCGAGTCCACTTTGATCCTTTTCTTACTGACCACGTGTCCTAACAGTTTACCAGAAGTGGCCCTAAATACACACTTTTCTGGATTCATCCTTAAGTTGTATGCATTGTCCCTCTTCAGGAATTTCTTGAGGGCTTTAAAGTTCCCTTCCCTAGTTTTTAACTTCACCATCATTCATCCACATACACTTTCAACTCTTTATGGATCAATTCATGCAGAAAGACAATTACCATTCGCTGGTACATTGCTCTCATGTTCTTTAACCAAAATGACATCACCTTCTAATAGTACGTCCCTCATTTCGTGGTAAAAACATCTTCACCTTCTATGTGATTGCCATGAGAATCTGATTATACCCTGAGAATCAATCTATGAAGGAATACATAATGTGCGTCACGATAATATCCACTAGTACGTCTATGTGTGGTGAAGGAAAATCATCCATCGAAAATGCTTTGTTTAGATCCCTGTAGTCAACACACAGTCGCACTTTCCTATCCTTTTTCGGTACTAGTATTATGTTGGCGAACCATTCAAGGTAGTCAACTACCTCTAAGAACTTGGCATTCAATTGCTTTGCTAGCTCTTCCTTAACCAACTGGGCCTACTCAGGTCTCATCCTTCGAAGCTTATATTTTATTAATTTTCATATATGGGTAAGTTAGGATTTTGTGCTCTATAATTCTCCTATTAAATCCTGGCACATCTTCATATGTCCAAGTAAAGACCCTTTGGTACTTTTTAAGTAGTTATTCAAACTTTCTTCACTTATTTAATGTGACATTATTGGCGATAAGTAAGATTTGTAGAATTCCTGTGTGCCAAGGTTAAATGTAGTGGTATGCGTAGAGTTAATGTTAAATATGCTCATGAAATGATACATGCTATGCATACATCTGTTAGGAAATACATCACACAAATAAGCAAACTCATCATTCATTGCCTTAAACTTAGAAAGAAATATATCATCATCCTCAAAGAGATTGGAAACAAAAACATTAGTAGAATCTAGAAACACATCTTCGTCTAGGGGTGTGATAAGAACTTCCTCTTCCTATGCCTTCTACTTACTAGGCATCACCCCTATGTTCTCACCTTGTGCAATAATTATTTTGTTCTCACCCTCTATCCCATCTTATGTTGTTATGATAGCTTTAACAACCCCCTTAAAACTCTACTTTGTCTGATCATCTATCAATTTAATCTTAAAAAAATTTGCCTAGAGAGTTGCACTTTTCGCCATAGTTAGCTCAGTCTCCATCGTAAGGCCTTGTATTTCCTCGCTACCCATTTCTTTAATAAAGATCATAATCACACTCTTAATATCCTCTAACTTTATCATTGTGTACACAACTTCAGTAAACTTGCACGACCTAGTATATTCCCATTCTGAGTCCATAATGGGTGCATTATGCTTCATTGATTCAAGCCCATCTTTTACGTGATCTTCTCTAGTGGCTCAAAATTTTTTATCTAATAAATACTACTGGGTCTGTTGATCAGTGATCTTCTTCTTATCATTATATATTGAGGACTATATAGGACTATATGTTGATCTGATTCTTATTTCTTCTCTGTCGCTAAAATTTATTTACCCTTCTTCTAGCCATCTTCCTCTTCGGGTGAGTCCTAATATCCTAACTCACCAGTATCTAGTTGAAAAAAAAGCCTTCATGAGCTTGTCTATATCCTCTCCTAGCAACTCCTCCTTCTTAAGAATTTATTGTCGGACTTTTCCAGGGGCTTCCACTTCCTTATAAAGAAATTTGATAGTGGTCCACACAAGTCCTTTACTTTTAGGTTTGACTCTTTACCACGGTACCACAATCCTTTCCTTTTAGTCTGAGTGGGGAATTTCTAAGAACTCTGATATGCCAGTAGAATTTTTCCTAACCCCTATCTTGGAAGAAAGTTCATATTCTTCATAATTTCCATAACTTTAGGATCAACCCACTTATTAGTGATGCCTACAACCTGAAACCCTCAAAGATACATAACAATCACACTCAAAGTTGATATAATCTCCCCAACCTTTGCACAGATGGTCACAATCTCTCCTTTATAAGGAATTTGAACTTTTGGTGAACAGTGGAAGGTACACCACCTATTGGGTGATAACATGGTCTTCCTAACAAAAATGATGAAGTGATTAGGATGTCTAAGACTATGAATTCCACTATGGCTTCCACTATGCCTGTCTTTACCACAGTCTTGAACACACCTGTAGCCAACCTCTTGTTATCATCATAGGCTTAAATGACACTATCATAGGCTTTTAAATCTTTCTCAATCAAACCAAACTTGTGCAACAACTTTGATAGGTATATGTTGATCCCAGATCCATCGTCAACCATTACACATGATGTATACCTCCCCTTCAACTCTGCTTGAATGAATAGGGTCAAGTTGTGATCCCTTACTTCTGGTGGTAGATTCTTATCTCAGAAAGTTATGTTACCCTTATGAGTCATTAATGCAATAACATCTTTTGGAGTTGCCATATAAAAAATGATCAAGTTGGATAAAGCTTCCACCATAACTCTTTTATGTTCCTAAGAGGTGATAAATAGCTTCAATACATTGATCTGGGTAAGCATCTTCTTCAACTGCTTTACGATGGGACTGTCATCCTTATTTTCCTTCACAATGAGTTCATTTGCCCTTTTTCTCAACCTTTGGTTCCTTAAGGGCTTCCCTATTAGGGTAATATTCTAGTTGTGAGTCCCATGGCTTACCTAGTCAACTTTTTTTTCTTTATCACTCTTCACCCATAGATGGATCATTCTCCTCCTTTATACCTATTTATTCTCCTTATTTGAGCTTTCACATGGACTAATAGTGTAAACAAATGGAATCTCACCCATGACCTCCTTGATAGTAGTAATAAAAACTTCCTCAAAAATCCTATAATCTATCATAAAAGTCCCTTATTTAAGGGAGGAATATGATGATAGTTTAGGAAAGGGTTTCCTTAGATGCTAGGCCTTTTAGAGTTTGATGGGAAAATCATCTTATTATCGATGAGATTCTGAATCTCATGTCTTAGCCTATAATAGTAATCAGTGTTGTGACTTGCTTTTTGATGAAAAGTGAAGTAAGCATTGGCGTCATATCCCCTAAGCAACGGATTAAGAAGTGGTCTTGATGCTAGAGGCTTCAATAGTCCCTTCTTCTACAAACCTCTTAAATGCCTTAAATAGTGGCCTACATAAATCAGTGAACTGTCTTGATGCTCTTATAGCATTAACATCTGTCATCTTGTTTCCCTCGATCTGAGGCTAAGTTGGGGTAATTTCCCTTCACTCATACTATCTTCTTAACTTAGATTCTGGCTCTTCGGTTTACAAACTTGCTTCTTAAAGGTCTTCAGAGTTTCTAACTAGCATTCCCCATATTTTAGCGATAATTCCAGGTATAGTCCCTAATAATCATTTTGACTTGCTCTCTCTCTATAGGCCTTGTGGTTACCTCTAAATCTATCTTCTTCCATCCTCTGATGTAGTCATTGAAGTTCTCAGCAATCTTTTGCTTCAAAGACTCCAAGTCTTGAAGTGTGACCTCTAGAACTAAATTACATGCATAATGCCTCTTAAAAGCTTTTGTCTATTCCTTCTAGTCTTCTCTAATAGTCTTTAGGTAGTTGAAGTACCATATCTTTATGGACCCTTTTAGTGACAGCTCGAAAAAGTTCTAACATGGTATCTGTTGAAACCCCAAATGCCTTCATGACTAGTACATATGGATGAACATAGTTTTTAACATTTTGAATCCCTGTAAATTTGGGAAGCTTTGGCATATGAACATTAACAGGTAGCTTCTCAGGTTTGTAGGTTGGCAATTCCTTAATGTTTGTTCCCCTTTCTAAACTTTAACACCTAAAGCCTTTTGTATTTTCTCTAACTGTTCAATGAAGTCATCAAACCAAGTGCTTTTCTTTTTCTCACTCCCCAGAGGTTTGTCCAGAATAACAACTATACTTCCTACTTTTTTGCCAAGCTTACTTTCATGGTATTCTTTCATCTCGAATAGATCATCATCAATCACCATAGGTTGGGGTACCTCTATTGGTGTTTTCCCTTTATCAATCCTATTAGCAAAGGTCTCCCCCTTTTTAAGAATCTCATTAACACATTTGTTTACTTCCTCGACAATCCTCGCTTCTAACTTTCAATTGAAATTGGCCATCATCTTTTCCAAGATCTTTGATGGTTTGGTCAGCATCATGATTAGGTCAGCTATCTAACTCAGACTCATAGTCTTACTCTTTCTAGTAAGTTGGTTGCCCTTTCTCTTCCATGAGGGTTTAGATGGAGCTATGATGACTACAAGACAAGGGTCATCAATATGTTGCATGAATAGATAATTGATTCATGTATGCATGTCATGCACAAATCATTTTGTATAAGATCCTTGCAACCTTATCCCTATCACACACTAGGTCTAGTGGCTCTTTTCTAAGTGCGGTCTCATTCTTATACCATTATGGTGCAAAAAATGCATAGCGTCACCTCAGACCAAAAAGAGTTAAAGCCTCGACATAACATATACATAAAGACATTAAATGGAAGAACTCTTTACTTTACTTAAAGAAATATATACAAATAATGAACAAAATCCCTTTAAAGAGAGAGAGATATACACGAAAATTATTTACATAATGAGAAGGGTAAATACATAAGTATTTACACATGGGGATAATTACATCAAGGGAGGCAGGGTATCATTTATACTTACATTATGGATACCTAACCTTGTTCTTTGAAGGTTTTCACTCTTCTTTGAAAAAGAAATGCAAACAAGAGTTGTGACCTATTCTAAGGTACTATTGGCTCTTACATGCACCTAATAGTTAAAATTGTTGTTATAGTTGATGGCTCCCATAACCTTGGGAGGCAGTTATTGTGATCCCCCATTCGATGTACCTAAAGGTATTAGGCTCATTCATAAGTGATAAATCCTCATAATCTCTTAAGCCCGAATGGAGTTTAAGTCTCAAGTTTTAAGAACCATTAGTTTATCTAAGGGCACCTAATGCACGTGGTGAAGTGTAGAGGCTACATGAATGTAATGGACTAAAGTCATTAACAAGTTTTAAATATTAAAAGTGAACTAAAGATTTAATGCAAAGTCAATTTTAGGTCCCGAGTAGAGTCATGATTGTGAACACCTCGAATTTTGTAATTGCGCTCAAACAAATGGAATTTTGCTTGTGACTGCATCCTTTTATCAATCAATAGGGGGATCGAGAGCATGAGGTTCTTTACATTGGTAATGAACTTAAGATGTGGCACACGCTTAGACCATTAGGGAATCCTTTTAGGCCGTGTGTAATTTCAAAGCCTTCAGTCCAAAATGGTGGTCATTAGGGGACCAAAATTAGGACAATATGTTAGTATCATCCCTTTAAAATCTGGAGTTACCACCCAATTTTGGTGGAGATAAGAATCTAAGGAAGGCAAAATTTAAACCTAATCTAAGTCAATTAGAAGGACCATTTCGTATTCACTCTATCAGAGATTAGATTCAAAAATTAGGCATGACTTGGGGAAGAGGTTAGGTGCCCCCAAACTGCCTGGATATTGGGATATAGCCTTTGGGCATTTTTAGTTTACTTTTAATATCTTAACTGAGTTATTGATTAGTCCAATTAACAACCCCTAAACATACACCTAAGCATGATTCACTTAGGCAAATCAAATCATCAATTCAAAGGGGTAGAGGGTCATGCATCATGACAAAAGGGATAAGCATATATTGTCATCCATTTATCCATGACCATATAGTGTGACCATTGAGACCAACTTGTGGTCTTACTCAAACATAACACCTACACCTAAAAGAAGAACAAGTTAGTAAATAAAACAAGTATAGAATAAACCAAATAAACTCAAAGCACAAGGAATGAATATGACACATATTACTTTTGCTCCCATGCAAAAGGTACCTAGATATGCATCTAAGTTCATAATATCATATCCCCACATAACTAGCAAATAAGTTCGTAAAATTATAGCACATGAACCATAAACATCAAAAGAAGTAAAAAAAAAAAAAAAATGCAATGCAAGACATTTTGAGGATTTTTAATGGCCTAAGGTAAAAACTCATCATAAGAAGGATCATAGGATTGATGAATCCTTACCTTATTTAGATATAAAAGAGCATGACATCTATATGTACCACTAATCATGTAGGGTTAACATACAATACAAGAATGAGGGGGATTAAGGGGGAAAAAATATTATTCACATGTTCTAAACACAAACATAATTACAAAAGGGACTCTCAAGGTTATTGAAAACTTAAGTTGTTCACTTAGTACTATCCTAAATGATTAAAATAGAACTTTAACATCACACTAAATCACAAACAAAGGGACTTGAAGCCTTACATGGGAAGAGGTTGCAAAACCATTTTAAAACCATACCAGGTCCCATTTTAAGATGATTAGGGATCCTAAGATGCTACTTCTCATCCAATTTATTACTGGAACATTGGAACACCTTAAAAAGGGTTTTGGAAAAAGGAAATCCGAATGGAGAAAATAGAACCTTGCAAAAATTACCTAGTAGTCAAGTTAGGTTGTACCGCTTATAATCAAGGCTATACAATCCTTATTTTTAAGGTTTTGAAAATAGGAAATAAAAAAAAAAGAAAGAAGAAGAAGGGGGAGTGATGGGGTTTCTTGGATACCTTTGAGTGTTTTTGTTCCCTCAAAGGCTCACAAGTTCAATATTTGGCCCAAAATACTTAAGGAATGGACAAAGTTGAAGAGATTAGGTCTAGTTCTATCTTGGAATTAGTTGGGTTGGGTTAGAGTTTAGGGTTTTTGTGTTTGAGAGATGTTTGAGAAGCAATTTTAATAGAGCAACCTTAGGGTTTCCAAGCCTCTTCTCCCTCTTTAAATGAGTGGGTATTTATAGATAATGGATGGGTGTACATGGCCATAAATGGTCCTGGTTGTACCATGGACTTGTTCAATCATAGAGAGGGAGGAGAATCTCTTGGAATTAGGGTTTCACATAGGTTGTACATCCATCTATCAGTGGTGTACAACCCAAGGGTTTAAGGTAGGATTAGTTCCAGAAGGTTCTCAAGTCTAGGGTTTTAAGGTAGGTTGTATAACCTTGATTTAAGGGTTATGCAATCCATCATCCTTTTGTGCTTAGTCTTGGGCTTGGTCTTAGGTTTCTCTAAGGTGTCCTAAGGCTTTTCATCTCTTTCTTTAACAGTTCCCTTTATATTTTGAGGAATAGATTCAATGATTTTCATCATTGGGCTTTGCATCCATAGGTCTAAAATCTGATGCTTACAATAAGCATGATTCTAATAACTTATAACGTTGAAACAAGGACAAAGATTTCATTATAATCAATGCCTTCATCTTAGTTGTAACCTATGGCCACTAACCTAGCCTTTTTCTAGTTATAGCACCAAGTTCATCAAGCTTGTTCCTAAATATCCATTTTATTCTAATAGTATAATTGTCTTTAGGTCTTTGAACTAAGGTCCATATCTTATTCTTTTCAAACTGATTAAGTTTCTCTTATATAACAAGTACCAATTTTAATATTTGATGGCTTTATTTATATTTTTAGGCTCTATAAAAGATATAAAGGAAATATTATTACATGAATTTCTAAATAAAGATCTAGTTATTACCTATTTTGATTTAACATTAATGATTACTTCTTTTGATGATCCTTCTTATATGTCCAATCTTTTTCTAACTGTTGAATTATTTATCATACATTTGGAAAGGATGGAGGTGGATTTTTATTTGAAGGTTCATCTTCGTTTCTCAAATGTTAAGATCATCAAAGGAACTTACAAGATTATTAGTATCTTTTTCCTTTGTAGAGGAAGTTTAGCTAAATTCACTAAAGTTGACATGGATTGACTATTTTAATAATAAGATGTTGTTAAATAATATGTATTGACTCCTTAATAACAAAATCTTGTTAAATACTCTATAACCTTTGTTAGAGGTTGAGTGAATAAAGAGAATTTCTTTATCTAATTTGGAGTCAAACTTGTCAAATTGATCTTTAGTGTTTAATATAAAACACTTGTAACCAAAGACTCTAAAATATGTAATTTTCAGTTTTTTTGGTTTCATAGATGATATATTTTTTTTAAAGAAAATTGATCTCATTAGAACACTGTTTAAAATATAGCAAAAGGTGTTGATAGCTTGTGCCTAAAAGTGGTTTAGTAAATTATTTTTATTTAGCATAGACCTTGACATCTCATGAAAAATTTTATTTTTTTTTCTTCTCAATTACACCATTTTATTTAGGAGTTCTAGGAGTAGAAGAGTTGTGAGAAATATCAAACTCATCACAAAACTTTGAAACTATTCATTTTCAAATTGTCTACCATGATAACTCCTAGTGGCTGGTATTTTTAAATCCTTTTCATTTTGACTTCTTTTAATAAAAGATTTCAAAGCATCAAAATAAGAATTCTTATGAGCAAGGAATAAAATTCAAGTATACCTTGAAAAGTCATCAACAATAAGAAATGTATAATACATGCCACCTAAACTAGCAATTCTAGTAGGACCAAACAAGTTCATATGCAATCATTAGAGAGCTCTTCAAGATGTTACTTTGTTCTTGGCTTAAAATGAAGATTTGTCTTGTTTTCCTCTTTGACATGCATTATAAATTTTGTCTTTAGTGAAGTTAATCTTAGAAAGTCCTTCCACAAGATATTTTCTCCTTAGTTTGTTGATCAACTCCATGCTATCCTTTCTTAGCCTTTTATACCAAGTCCAACCTTCATCAACTATGGTAACTACATCTTCGTTAGCCATTGAATTTAAATTGAACTCTTTTTTTTTTTTTAACAAAAAGCAATTTATTACCACTCATTATTAACACATAACATGCTTGAGTTTCAAACATAACTCTTGAATGTTAGTTACATAATTAACTTACTATAAAACCTCAACCAATCGAACTTTATCAAGAATGGGAGAGTTAATATTGTTACATGTAAAACCCTTGCAAGTGCACAAATCGCTTGAAGTAATATAATGATAAGTAGAGATTGTTCCCATGGGGATTATTTTACACAAGCAAAGTCTTAATTTTCCTATTATCTAACAATCAAAATAATAAGAGAATAATCGACAAAAACTAAAATTGTAAAAACAATAAAATAAAACTAAAATTAAATAAAAAGAAACTCTTATGATAATGATTTGTAGATAAATCAGGTACACCACAATACTATTCCATAAACATATCAAGAGAATTGTTTCAAATGAGATTAAGTTGTGCTTGAAGATAGATTTTCCTAATTTACCCAATAATCTCTCTCGAGCAAAATTGAGTTTATTATTACTGAAATTATGCTTACTCTTATGGTCACAAAATTCAATAATAATGCATTTAGTTCTATGAATCGTTGAACATCTCTAAAAGTCGAGTCTACTCTCATGGTCTCTATCTCCTAGTTTAATATGTTAAGTCTAACTCTAGACTTCTACTCTCGCTTTATCATCTAGAATCTCAAACATTGCACATTTATGGACATTGATACGCACAAAATCAATTAAGCTCAAATATATTAAATTAAGACACCCAACACAATTGAAACAAAAATCACTTTATAGATTCATGAAATAAATATTAGGCTTTCATACTAATCCCTAGAATTAAAGACTTAGTTCATCCTAAAAGAAGAAAGAAAAAACAAAGAAGGAAGAATCTATTGAATTAAGTGAAAAAAATTTCCACAGAAAAGTCTGGCTAAACAAAGAAAATAAAAATCCATAGAGAATCCTCCAATCTTCACAAAATCTTCTTTTTATTTGGTATAGATCTTGGATCCACTTTTCTCTCCTAAAAATCTGCTCTTTTTCCACCCAGGAATCGTTATCCATATTGGGTTTTTATTATCTTAAAAAAGCAACTTACTTGTGGTTCTCAATTATGAATTTGATGTTTTACATTACCTGATGTATGGGCCATGCAACAGCCCTCACACTTAACTGCTTATGCAGTTCTGCTCTGATGATTGGTCAACTCCACATCTTTACATGGTCCTATGCATAGGCCACGTAATAGCCCATGCAACATTGCTAAAAACTATAATTTAGCTATTTTTTCGAGAATTTTTTGAATGAACATAAAAGAGACAAAAAATTAACTTATTCCAAAATAAAAATACAATGAAAATAAGAAAAACTCCTAATTTCTAATCTAAAACATATGCTAAAATGACTCATATCAAATATCTTTATCAATTTTTACTTACACCCATAATATTTTCTTTACCATTGTCATCAAATGAGACAAAACTATAACATCCATTTCCATTTATTAATTACAACATTCACTTCCAAATATTTATATGTATAAAAGTGAATTTATCACTCATACACAATGCAAAAGCCATATCAATTCCTATTTTAATGTATACATTTATTACATACAACCCATTTAATGTAGGGGATCACAAATTGATTCCTATGTAGATATACGTACATGGCACAAGGAGAGGGAGTTCGAATTCTGCTGACAACCTATACTCCATGTATCTATGTGCAAAACTTTATGCTTCAAAATGCCCATAACTTTTATTTCACTATTTGAAAAAAAATGATTGTGATTTTGTGAGTAATGACTAAATGACTAAAACAATAATAAGATTATAATGCCATAATCATCAATCATTTAAGATACATTACAAGTACAAGGATTGACTTATGCAAGTGCAAATGCAATAGTTTATTTTATTTTGTCATGACCCTACAAGGCAAACACTACTCTTGGGAATTCATGTAAATCAAGTAACATTTGCTTTTATCAGCGAGCATATAACATATGATCCATTTGATTAATAACATGTGCCATAATAAGACATATTGGTCCATTTACCAAGTAATTTGTAAGTATTTAACAAGCCGGTCATAACATCCAGTTAGCTCCATATGCAAGTGTTTATTCAAAATGGTATAACAAGAATCATTAAGATCATATAACTCTCACTTCAATTATATTCATATGTAAAAAATATCACAATTCAATCACATATACAGATAATAAAGCCCAATTATAGCTTAATATCACACATATACACATTGTAATGCTATTATAGCTTTTACTCACCTTTGATACAACCAATATTTATGGTAGGTTTGAAACTTTCTCTTGGGCTTCCTCATGTGTTGAGGTCCTAATGTGTTGAGGTCCTAACATATAATAAATTTATGATTACTAATGTGTCAAAATGAGTTTGAGTACTTGATATACAACTATGGTCATGTTTCATGCAATTGGGTCTAACGTATATGCTTATTATTCTTATATGATAATCTAAGCTTGCTACACTCTCACTATAATAACTCTAGCTATATTTATCTAAATGATTTGATTCTTTTTTATAATTACACTAGACATATGATGCTACAACATAATCAAAATTTAATTAAATATAGATTTTACAAAAAATATGGTGAATTTTTTAAATATCTTTTATTCCTATGTAAGCATAATTTGATCAGGTCTTATATTCTTGGCTATATCTCAAAATGTACCTGTCTAGTTACAATACTAATTAACCAATAGCTAAAAAACACATAAAGAAGTATTTTTAATGTTTTACACTTTATATAAGTTAGCATATAATGTCATCAAAATAAATGAACAATATCAGACTGAGTAGGTTTCAAGATTAGTCATAATCAAAAAGCAATATCTCTTCATACACAATATATTCATGAATTATCTTACATGCATTTAAATGAATCATAAATCTACAACTTTCGTATTTTTCACTTCACCTAATTCTCATTCTAAGACCATGAAATTCTAGGTAAATGTTATCAATAAATTAAATAGGTTTTAATAAGTTTAGGATTAGTCATAACCAAGGACTAATATCTCTACACCTATAATATATTCAACAAAATTGCTTTTTTTATAAAAATTTAGAGAGGATATAAGTTTATAACTTTCATGTTTTACACTTTTTATAACTCAACCTATAAGGTCATCAAAATATATGAACAATATAAATAGGTTTCATCAAGTTCATAATCATTTATAATCAAGGAGCAATATCTCTTCCCACATAACATATTCAACAAAACTGTTTTACATGTATTTAGATGAGACATAAACCTACAACTTTCATGTTTTGAACTTTACTTAAGTCTTCTTCTAGGATTTAGAAATCGTAGGTACAACAATATATCCTAAAAACTAAACCAATAAAATTCAGTTCTTCTTCCTTCTTTATTTCTAATAACATTCATACATGAACTCTAGCTATAATTATTCCATACTTCTTACTAATTATGAATGTTTAACATGTTATGGAGGAGAAATTTCATATAAGAAGAAGATGAAATCACTTGCCTCTTTTGTTAAAACTAGAAAAGCTGAGGAATTCTTCCTAACTAGCTTATTTCTTCTTTCTTCGCTCATTTCTTTCTTCCTTTGCTCTTTGTTTCTTTTTTTTTTTTTTTGTATCGCTCACCGTTTTTTTCCTATCTTACTTGCTCCTAGAAGTAGGGGAAAGCAGCAACCAACCAAAAATAAAAAATTCAACCGAATTGATCAATTTGGTTTTGTTTGGTTTAATTATTTTTATAATTTAGTTCGGTTCAATTGTTAATATTTAATTTTTGATTTTTGATTTTTAATTTGATTTATATGAATAAAAATCAAACAAATTGAATAAATCAAACCAAAATAAAACAAATAAATTTTTTTATAATTTTATAATGGCCTTAAGGACATTTATGTCTTTTAATTCTAAAATAAAGAAATTCTACATCTACTTTAATTTTTGTAAAACATGTGTATCCATTTACAAAAGCTGAAAGACCACAAAACTGCTCTCTTATTCTTATTCTTCTTCTTTGTGGTTTTCCTTCTCTTATTTTACTTCTTCTCCTTCTTTCTTCATTTTTTTTAAAATTAAAGGAACTCATCTAACATGAGCCGTTTCTTTTGTTAATACTTGCATGGAAGACCCACAAACATAAGAACAATTACTTCAAGTGCTCGATTCTTCATTATTGATGATTTTATTTTCATAATCGACCTTATGGATTATGTCACCAATAAATCTCTCCTTGAATATGTCACCAAAAGAACTTTTCTTCATATCTTCAATTTTTTTATATGCAGAGGTGAGAAGCATATTATAACTTCTTTAGTTGATGAATTTGATTTCTAGTTTATTTACTTTGTAAAGCACTTTAAGAAAGGCTTATATATTTTTTTTAATTTCATATCCAATATATGTATGGAAAAGCTATTAATTATTTTGGTGCAGAAAAGAAGATCTATTATCATATTTCAGTTGATGTTTGCAAAATCGAAATAAAAAATGAATGAAATGGAATTTTTTTATGTTTGATTTTATTCAATTTTATAAATATTTTAATTTGGTTTGATTAGTTTTTAAAGATGTTTCAATTTATTCAGTTTGAATCATTTGAATGCTCACCCTTACCTAGAAGAAGAGAATTTCAATTTTTATTCCAACTCTAATAAGACAAAATCATGATAGGTTGCTCCTATTGGTTGAAAGTTGAATTTCTCTTTTAGTTCATCTCCTTCACTCTTTCATCACCTCTAATCCCTTTATTAAATCCCATATACTATTTATACTTTTAATAAGTTTCAAAACACCCTTATTTAAGATATTATAACATGCATACCACATATGATAATTTGTTATGTACCTATGCAAACATCATTATCTATATTCAAGTGCCCTAAATGTAATGGTGCAAATGGTATCGTCATGTTTATCACATGCACATATCTAAATGATCATTTATACAATGCAAATGTTCATGTGGGGTTATAAATTATTTATCCAATGCATTTTCATGGGGGATTGCAAATCATTTATGTAATGCATATGTTCATGTGATAATGGTAATGAATAAGGATAAGGATGTTACAATTACCAAGTCCTTCCATTTTGTCAAATTATAAAAGAAATCATGCCACCTATCATATGTTTTAAACAACCATTGTCTAGATACAATTAATCTTTCTCCACCTTGGATTGTGAGCACACTTACAAAGCAAAATTATTTACTTTTAAATACACAAATTCTCTTAGGTGCTTATGAGTTAGTGTTTTCCATTTGTCCATCATGCATTCTAGATTGCAATAATAATCAATATGATCATACAAATCATAATAGTATTTGTCTCCATCAAAGCTAGCACGTTCTTTAGTTTGAGGAGTTATGTACACATATTATTTTCTAGGGACATGCTTTTTATAAAAAATCTATCTAAGTGAACATCTTTTAGAAATGTATCCATGATGTGTATAATCTCTTAGTCTATGAATGTAACCATGTTAAACAAATTCTCTTTAAGACTTAGGCATAGTTAATGCCCAATAGCATATCTTTGCTCATGCCACCTTTTAGGCTCATGTAAGTGATACATAAAGGCATAGTTAGCCTTGGGAAGTGAGGGCTAGTGTATGCATGTGTAGTTATATCAATCATAGAACTTAACGCTTGTACTTTAGTACTAGCTTACCATTTGTTCATCATGCCTTTTAGAATGGTAATGATAACTAATATGGCCATACATACCATAATAATAACAGTCTTTATTAAAGTTAACATGTTATTTATTTCTAGGAGTTGTGTGCACATATTGTTTCCTAATGACATGTCTTTTATGGAAATTCTATCTAATGGAATATAACCATAGAAATGTATCTATGATGTTCATAATCTTTTAGTTTATAAATATAACCATATTAAACATATTTTGTTTCAAACTTAGGCATATGTGAGAATAGGATTTTAGGCCCTAGGATGCGAGCCCAATAATGAGAACTAATGGAATAAATCTCTAGAGGTGTAGGGGAAAGGTTGCAAAAGGAAGGAATAAGGCTTAGGAGGGACCTTGGATTAAACCCCAAACCAAGCCCACTACTTAAAACAAGCCCTACTCAAAATCCACCAACCAACCTATATATGGCTATATAATCAATATACTTAGCTATATAACCAACTCAATTGGTTGTATATACAAGTTTACAACCTTAATAGAGAGAAGATTATGAAATAGTTAACTTTTTACTTTCATATAGTTGTACAACTAACCCTAACTCTATACAACCAACTTCTTGGTTGTATAAATAATTTGAAATAATTTTAAAACTTTCTTTGATTCTATATACTAAGACTCGAGCATTAGGTGCAACCAAAGCCATTTTGACTTGGGTGCACTCATTTCTTCTTTATAAATACCCCTACATTTAAGGGAGAAGAAGCTTTTGAAAGATTCTTAAGCTACTATTATGTATAAAACCCTTGCAAGTGTACAAATCACTTCAAGTAATATATTGAAAAGTATAAATCGTTCCCACAAAGACCAATTCACACAAGTACCAACAAGTACTCAATTTTCTTATTATCTATCAATCAAATTTGTAGAAATAAATAATCTAAAATTTGAAAAAATGTAAATTAACTTGACAAAAGAAATTAAATGGAAAGAAATTCTTATGCAAAAGATCTCTAGAGAGTTTGGGTATACCATAACACTATTCCACAATTATACTAAGAGTTTTGTTTCAAATGTGCAAGGTTAAGCTTGAAGATGGATTTTCCAAAACTACCCAATAATCTCTATCTAGCAATACTAAATTTATTGCCACTGATTATGCCTACTCCCGTAGTCACAAAATTCAAAAACAATGCATTAAGTTCATTGAATAATCCGTTGACATCTTTATAAGTTAAACCTACTCTCATGGACTCAATTTTGTAGTTTAACATGTTAGGATTAACCCTAGACTTTAACTTTCACTCCATCATCTAACATCTCGAGCATTGCATATATATGGTCATTCATACATACATACTAATTAAGCTCAAACATATTAAATCAAGGAAATCCAAAACAATTAAAGCAAAAATCCTTTTATGTAATCATAAAAAAATATTAGTCTTTCACCCTAATTTCTAGAATAAATTCATTATAGAAGAAGAAGAAGAAGAAGAAGAAGAAGAAGAAGAAGAAAAACAAAATAGAAGAAATCCATTGAATTTAGAGAAGAATATTCAAAAGAAAAAAATCTTGCTCTTAATCAATGAAACCTAATAGAAAACTCTCCAAAATCTCCCAAAATTCTCTCATAAAATTGGAGTAGATATTAGATTCACTTTTCTCTCCCCAAATTTGTCTCTGTTTCGCTCCAAAATGTCTATCCTAATAAGTCTCCTCTTTTCTTAAAAGACAACCCACATAGTGTTTTCAAACTCTAATTCTAGTGTTTTGCATGGCATGATACAACAACTCATGCACATACTATTAATTACAAACTTGCTCTCACTGACTAGTCAACTTTGTATCTCTACATGATTCGATACATAGGCCATGCAATAGTCCATTCAATGCTATTAGAAATAACAATTTTGCTCCTTTTTAAGAAATTCCAACACGAGTATATAAGAAAAATAAATTAACTTATTCCAAAATAAAACACAATAAAAACAAAAAAATTCTAATTTTGAAACTAAATCTATATACTAAAAAGACTTCTATCAAACTCCCTCAAACTTAGAGTTTTGCTTGTCCTCAAGGGAAAAATAGAATAAACAAAAGAATCTCTCAATTCGAAATTGCAAAGCTTTGAAGTTAGAAAAAAATTCCATAACCAATTGAGCAATCAACTTACAAAAAATTTAGAGCATTCAAATCCCATTCTCAAACTTTGCAAGCAATTCTAAGTTTAAATCAACCAAGAAAGTTACAAAAATCATAACACAACCTTTTCTCTTTGCTACAATTTAGAATCAAACATAACACAAGCTAGCATTGTTAAATCTCTTCTTAAAATAATGCTATGCATAATTTCATAGGCAAGAACACATAATTGATATCTACTAATGAAATTGCATACCTAATTAAGGATCAAAAGGTCTTTATATGCTTGTAACATGGCTAGGGGGAAAAATTGATTTGCCAAAGAAAAGGAGAAAAAGGTTCAAACAAGATAACTCCAAAAATGAAAATAATCAAGCGACATTAGAATCTCCATATCAAACCTAAAATTCTACAACTTGTATATATCACATCTTTCTTTGTGTTTTTTTTCTAGCAACAATCACACAAATGATTAAGATTCATCATATGCCTCGAGAGCAAATAAATTGCGTACATCTAAGCAATTTAAGCATTAGAGCTTAAAAGAACTTCATAATTCTTAACTTTTCTATTTTTCTATTTTTAATTTTTTGAAGCAAATAATTCAAATAACCAACAATTGTATAAATGCAAGTATCTCAAATTCTTTCTTCCCATATATTCAAACACTTGCAATTATTCTCAAACACACAAAAAGAAGGAAACTAAATTCTCTTAACATACATAATGAAAATTCTTGTGCCACTTAAAAATTTCAATCCTAAAATTATCTTTGAGGGTAGACTATTATATGGTGATAAGATTAAGGGTACTAACAAAAAAAAAAACTTATATACACTCTTAGAGTATATTTCAAGGCTTAAAAAGGGTGTAATAGAATAAAATATAGAGAGGGCTAAATGAGCTAACAATATTAATGTATAAATCATCTCTTTGATCGAGTGTAATATTTTGTTTAAAAGAATTGTATGCCTTGTTCTAGACTTAGTGAAAAAGTCTTTAAGAAACTAGCATGCTCATGCTTGAATCTAAACAAGCAATTAATTCCTAGGTATAATGATTCAAGCAAATTTCTTACTTAAATTTAAACAAGGCAATTGCTTACATTGTTTATCAAAATTCTTCAAATGCCTAAATTTCCAAATAAGAGAATCATGTATAATTCATTATGAGAATTTAAACAAATCCAAATTTTCACAATATATGCATTGATTAATACTTTAACTTAATTCTTCTTTATTATTTGAACAAACAAATTCTCTAAGAAAATTGAATCACAAATGACAAAAAATGAATTAAATATAACCAAAGAATGAATTAACTAATCTATTAACAAAAAAATCCTACAAACTCTAAATAAAAAATTACATTCTATGCCCCTTCCCCAAACATAAACAAAACATTGTCCTCAATATTCAAAAATAAAGAAAAAGAAAGAACAGGGACATAAAAACTGCAGTCCCCTAGTTGATATATGTCTTGGAACATGATTGGTTCAAATTATGCATGTTTATTCGATTCCTCCACTACTATTACTGTTTTTTATTTTACCTTTCATCAAATAATCAATTACATAATGATTGTGTAAAAAAGATAAAAAGAAGTGAAAAAAAATTTTAAACTTAGTTAAACAGATTAAAATAGTAGTGCATGGGTTGTGACATGGACCATGCATCAACCCATGCACCTAGAAATTTAATTCCAGTAGCATCCCTACTATTCAAGGTCCATTCCAAAATTTTCATCACCCGTAAATAATATTCAGTTCATCAAATTCTAACACTTACATTTAAAAATTTTCTCACAGTTCTCAAAGTATAATTCCATTTCTAGAATTGTTAATGTTTCTCAAAATTACACTTTTTTAATTCACAAAAATTGAAGGAAAGTCATTGAATTGAAACTTGTCACAAAATTTTCTTTTCCAAAATTCATACATGCATATTAACATCACACTCATTTGTTAACCTACTAGTAATAGAATCTAACCATCTACTACAAAAAAAAAAAAGAGTTGATTTAGAGACCATATTTAGCTATCACATAAATGTGGTCACTATTTAGCAACCACTTAGCAACCAATCTATTACCATTTAGAATTTAGTAGAGTAAAAATGAAATTAGCTATCATTTTGCAACCAAATAGTGATCATAAATTGACATGTCATATAGCAATCACAAGATGTGGCCTCTAAGTGGTCATTAAATAGGAAGAAAAAAACATGGTGATTTAACTGCCACTTTGAGACTACAAAGTGGTAGCTAAGTTAACGACCACTTAGATATGGTCACTACATTTGGCGCCATAAGGTGGTGTCAGGTATAGCAACTGCTTAGAGACCACAATTTATGGTCTCTAAATAATGACCATAAAAAGTAGTTGCTATTTTGTAGAAATTTATTATTAAATAACAACCATTTAATAAGTGGTTGTTATTTGCTAATCATATAGCAACCACATGGGTTTGTGGTCACTATATTGAATGACTTTGGCTATATAGTGATAAATTTCATTGAATATAGTGACCATAAACCCATGTGGTCACTATATGATTATCAAATAATGACCACTTGATAAGTGGTCATGATTCAATAATAAATTTCTATAAAATAGTGACCACATGGGTATGTGATGATTATATTAGGTAAATTTCACCACTAAATAGTGACCACTAGGTACATGGTTGCTATTCTTAGTGATAAAATGCACATGAATCATAATAGCTGCTTTTTAACCCTATAACATCTTCAATATTTCCACCCTTCCACACTAAAAACAGTAGTGAAGAACAAACCTTAAATCCCTAAATCATAGAATCGAGTACTAAATTACTCGTTGACACTTTACCATATCAGATTCTAGTGTTTGAAATTTGGGTTTTTTTAAAAAATTTAGTTCGACTCTTTCTTAAGGTTTTGGATTTTAATTTGACTATTTAATAATACAATTGGTCAGATTCAATATTTATTAGGGTTTTGAGTCTCTACCAATGATGCCTCAAATTTCACATCACAAATTGAGCAAACGTAGTTCGAAGGCGCGATGGATTTTTAGATTCTAATAAGGATTTGAGCTCCAAAGATAGGAAAAGCACAAAAGAAAGTATTGTCAGGTTTCTAAGGAGTCTAGCTTCGACAAGAAGTGGAAGCTTGAGGCTAAGGATAATAAGGATTCGTTTGATTTTGGAAATAGGGAATACATAGAGGAATATTCTTCATCGTCAAAGCGATGTAAAGACAGAACTGAAAACTTGGTTTTATAAATTCCATATCTATACTCGAACCCGTCCTTGAATTGCCTTCATAGTTACTATAAATTTTGAGAGTTCCTTTTTAATGTCCCAAATCCTCTTTTTGTTCTTTCCTCTACATATGTACGTTTTTCTTTCAACTCAGACACTAAAAGAAAAAAAAAGTTGTTAAATGATTTTACAAATTAGGGTTTTGATTTTGATGCCTAAATATATTTGATTATCATATGTAATGCTTTTGAATTCAATTTTGTTTACATTATGAGTTTCATGATTTTTTTTTTATTTTCTCTTATTGAGCACCTCATTTATTGAGATAGACAAAGGGGATAATTTTTACTTTCTTGAATGTGTTGATTAAATATATAAAATTGGTATTGATTACACATACACATAAACACACGCAGGGCATTCCATATTATTGATTTTTTTTAGCTAAAAAATCAAGTTATAGTTATGTTGTTTGTAGGAAGGGAAACTACATATATGCTATTAGGTTAATGATTGTTTAGCAGCTAATTTACTCTTCACTCATCTATTTGTATTTTGGCATGAATTGCATTTTCTTCATAAATAGTATTATTTGATTCTAGAGATTGAATAGCTAAATTTTAGGTTAGGTTGATTCTTTCTTGGTAATTGAGATGTTAACATTTACTGCAACTATAATTGGAACCTTCCTGTAGCACCACTAGGTATATGTCCTTTAATTTAGCACTTGGAGAACAATTAATGTTACAGTAGAGATTGTTGCTTGACTAATAGTGAAGACCTCTTATGAAGACTATATATGCTCGACTCATAATTAAGACCTCTTATGAAGACTATATATATGCTCTTTTGTTATTATGTAGTATTATTTCACTTGTTGGTTTTGAATAGGACACTGTGAAAGTAAATTCCATTCAGTTGTCTATTTTTGCATCATTTTCTCATGCCATTCTATCTCTTTAGCTTATAATCTTTTTTATTTTTTAATTTTATGCTTAATTTGAAAGTGTTTGTCCAATTGGTAAGTGGTTTTCATTGTGATCTGTAAGATCTATACTAAAGCATTTGGAGAAATACATGTATTGGTGAAAAAAAAATTGGGCATATGCCATGCTTTATTCATCAACAAAGTGCTACAATAAGAAATCTTTCCTTTTTATTTTTCTTGTTAACTAAATCACAATTACAAATCCAATGAGGATTGAAGCTTTTATAATCATATGCTAGAATTGAAAGCACCATATACTAGCTTAATGCTGATAAGGAACATTCATTAAATATATGCAGTTCAAGATTTTCTTTCAAAACCTTTTAGAATCAGTATTGAATTGAAATAAAGAAATATGTAATGATTTTGTCGTGTTTGCTGGTATGCAGGGAGAGCAATTGAAGAGGATAACTATTGTAGAGATGTAGATGAATCTCCAAGACCTTTGTGTGACTTAAGAAACCATATTTGCCAAGAAACCTAAGACACATTGACACTCGTATGGATGAAGTCTATCTTGCAAAAAAATTCCAGGCTCAGGGTACTTTTTGCAGAGGAAAATGCAAAGGTTGTTATATTTTTAGTATTAGTGTTTGCATTATATTGTGAATGTAATTGCAGTTTATCATAGACAAAATTACCTTGCTGATTTGTTTGGTTTACTTTTTATTTCAAACAGGAAAATTTATCAACTAAGTAACCCGACAGCCTAAAAACTATATCTCTGCTTTCAAATTCAGCTACCAACGTACCACTCTCATGGTATCAGTTTTGGCACAATGTATCATTTCATATGGAATTAGAAGGCTTTTGTTTTTCTAATTTTTGTCTCACTAGTCCTATTCTTTTAACTTCTTGTAGTCTAGAGAATTCTGATACTTCCTTTGTAGTCTCCAAAGAAGGTAAGTTCAAAGCTTACCAAACAATAGAGAGATGTAGTAAAAACATATTTTGAAACGTCACTAAACTTTGATCACATGGTAAAAAGTCATATGGCTTGGCTCTTATTGATATGGTATACTTTATTTGCAGTTGTGCCTTCAATTACTTTAGTGATTTATTTGCATTAAATGAGTAATCACATATTTTCATAGGATAAAGCATTAAAAGTGCTAGTAAACCTCTAAACAATTCACATTTAACTATTGAGTCTTCTAAAAATTTGGCAATTATACATCAATTCATACAAAAAACTTCTGCTCTGAATGCCCCAAAGCCTTATCTTGATTTTACTTTGAAAACAAAAGTGCGGGTGGTGTACTCTTGCTTAGTGAATTGGTGAGTGTTTAACCATATCTAAAGCTACTATTTTCTTATTAGTTTGATTTGGGATGAGCTCTAGAATCTAGTTGTTTTCATAGTTAGTTGACCTTGTGTCCTTTCACCCTTATCGATGTATTACTTTTAATTTTGATACATTTGTGATTCTAAGATGTGCATTGAATATTCTATATAGGATCAAAAAATTGATATTAGCAATTCAACCATTCTCCTCTTGTCGAAATTGAACATGTATCTGACACCACTTGAAGACGTCAGTTACATTGCATAACACTTTCTTTTCCAAGTACAATGACTTTTGCATTTTGTTTGGTTGTTCATATGATTCCTTTTGCAATTACTTGAAAAGGACGAAGTGCAATAGAATTTGCAGTTTTAATAACAACATTGTGAACAAGGAATATTTTTCACATGTTATGCTTGCCCCTTTTTTATATTTATCAATGTTTTGTTAAGTATTTCTCATGTGTGCCGCATTTTTTATTTTTTTACTTTAGCAAGGAGTAGGAGATTTTTTTTGACTTCTATACATATAAAAATAGAAATGAAAAATTGCCTTTCTTCATTCAATTTTTTTGATGAACTTTTGAATACCCATATATGTATTGACGTTCTATATTCACTTGCTTATTACTTGATTTGTGATTTTCGTCTTGGCAGCCATCATATTCAATTGGTTATGTGTTACTTTGTTAATGAGTCTCATCTTGCAGGTTCTTATTATCATTTGGTTAATATTTTGTTTTGCATTTGTAGGATTCATAGGTCAATTATGTTTGGCACCTATAATGGCATGCGACAGTTAACTCCCGAATTTGGTTGTTCCAAGTAACTTTTTCTGTTGCTAAATGGTAACATCTCTCACTAATATTTTTAGGAAGGTTAAAAGGTATGTGCAATTATAATGAAGTTTCTAATTGACAGATTGATTTTCCTAGAGATTTCATTCATTAATTAAATATGTTAATCCTGGAGCTTGGTACTTTATGAAATATTATATTTATGTCTAATTCCAATATTTGGTGAGATCATAGTGATCATGTGTGCTAATACTTCACTTTTTTCATCATATTACTCATCATGGCTTTTTTGTCATCCATGTGCACTAATAGGATCTGAAGGGTACAATTATCTGTTCTGTTCTAACTCTTATTTTTACAAGGTTACACCTTTGGATTTTTTTTGGACAAGAGAATTATTGAGTTTGTGGGAACCTAAGAGGAAGATGGTTATAACACTGTTGGAAGGATTTTATATTATCAAGTTGTAGGCTAATGTAGATAATAAAGGATAATTAGACAAAAAGACAAAAGGATGTGATGTATATTTAATTTGGATATAATATATATTTGATTTGGATGTAATTGTATATTATTATTTTGTTTTTAATAGAATAGTTTTGATTATTTATTAATTTTAATTTTTATATTTAATTTTAATATATAATATTCAAAATAAAAAATTAATCATATAAATAATACCATTGAATATAAACACAATATTAATATCTAAAAAATATTATATAAATAATTGTAAAAATATAAATTAGAAAAAAATCTTCAAAAATAAAAAGATCATTTAGAGAATACATTTTTTTTTTGGTATCTAAATAGAGACCACAAATAGAGACAACATAATATAGTCTCTAAATAGTGACCATATTATGTGATCTCTACATGGTCTCTAAATAGCCCCTTAGTCTCATATTTAGTAACCACATAATATATCTCTAAATAGAGGCCACATCATGTAGTGACCACATTCAATATGTGGTCCATAAACTCCTTGTGATGATAGTTTTAGTGATTGCAAAATGCGGTTGCTAACTAAGTTAGCTACATTTAGAGGCCATATTTTATGGTCGCTAAAATTTATTTTTTTGTAGTGATCAAAATTGAAACATGTAAATCGAGTTTTCGTTACAACTCATAACAGATTCCAAATAAATTGAGCCCAACAGTAAAGGGAATCCCATTTTAGCAACCTTAGGTGCCAAACTTATGCCATTTATTTCACCTACAAATAACAGATCTGAATTCTCCAGATTTGCACAATTCCATTTCAAAATTTCACAAAATTTCTTTCTACACTTACAATGTCATTCATTCGTCCATTTTGCAATAATAATAATTTAGCACAACTAAAACACGTAACAAGCACTCCTTTTCATGCATAAAATGACTTCAAATGCGAACCTGTCACTCATTTATAAACACAATAAATTTCTAGTTTATGGCACAATTCAAAACTGCAACCGCAAAATGCACAATTCACACTCGTCTAATTCGCAATTTATAATGTCGTCTCACTAACCATTAACAATGAAAATGCAAACTGCAACTCAATTCCCTTAACTAATTACACTTCAATCCTTCTTAACATTCGTAGTGCATCTGTCACCTTTTTCATCAAAACACAAAAATAGAACTTGGTGTAACAGTACCATCACAAATAGAGTCTAACCACCTAATTCACAAACAACAATTTAAACCACAAAATCTGCAACAAAAATAAATTTTTTTGAAAATGAAAATGCAACTTCTGTCTTTATAAGGTTTGAAACCAAAATATTGCCAACAATTAGATATCCCAAACCTAAGTCCAACCTGCAGCAACATCAAAATTTCCCACAATTCTACAAACATAAATCACAATATCCATAACATAAATTAAAATTGTTCTTAAATTAGAATTAAAAGAACTTAAATCTCTAAAGTTCATATAATTTTCACTATCTTGGTGGTGGTGGTGTGAACCCCATAAAGTCATAAAAGACAGCGAGTCGTTCTTGCATTGTCCTCGTTCGCATGCTTATTTATGCTATCCTCGCCATTATCTGTGTATAGGTAGGACGCGAATGGTTCTCTTCTTCATCTTTTTTTGAAATGCACGTCATCATGAATGGGAACATACTAGCCTCCCTCCTTTTTGCACAGCTGGATTTACATCAGGTAGGCACAATCAAGGTATTTTATTTTCATTGCTAGCTCTTTTGTACATCCCTAATATTGAAAACTCTTATAAGTTGTTGCTACGACAGTAGCCACAAATCTAAGCCCCCCAATTTGGCTTTTTCTTTTCAACCACACACCATAAAAAAGAACAAATCATTTTTAAAGATCAAACTCATGTTTTTGGCTCGAGCAAGCAGTGTGTAGGCCAAGAACTTCTGTATGTATTGTAGTGCTAGGCTCTGGATTTCATGTGATTTTGAATGCTCTACTATAAAAGTACTCACCTGTGAGGTTATTTCTTCCCAAAACTCTTGCTTCTGGTACTCGAGATGAGGAGTTTGGTGTCCTTCTTCAGGGAACCACAAAATTAAGTTAAACATGTCAAATAGCACTCTTTGATTCTCTTTAAACAACCTAACCGTAAAAATCATGTGGCTAGTGGTCGTCCCCAATAGGTCTTGGGGTGCTTAATTTTAGTGAATCGGTTATACCCTATGCCTTCAAGCAATTCATTCACGCCGAAATAGGGCTAATTTTCTAAGTAATGTCAAAAAAAAAAATTAGGAAAATGATGTTAATTAAAAAATATTTATTAAAATAAGACAAATCAGAAAATATTTTGCAAAGTACGGTGGTCAAACAGTTGCGTCCGCCAGTTTAACCGGCGGACGTTACTGTTAACAGTTTTTTTTTTTTTTTTTAATGCTACGTCCGCCAGAATAACTTGCGGACGTAGCAGAGTTATGCTGCAAGGCAGCCTTTTGCAGGCTGCCTTGCAGCACACCGATGCAGCCTTGCAGAATGCAAGGCTGCATTAATATAATATTATATTATTAAAATATTATATTATATAATATAATATATTATTATTTTATTATAATATAATATAATAAAATTATTATA
>CATIWR010506994.1:0-30834 GCA_949677035.1 Omphalea diandra | reverse complement strand
ACTCTAATCACCGCCATTACAAATTTCTCGTCAGCCATTAGTTTCTCATGTGTCAAGTGTTGATGTTGTTGGATCGGTTTTGTTGTGGAGTGAAGAAAGATTAATGAACAGGTTTAGCGATTGTTGTTTGTTTTCGATTCGGGTTTGTTGTGTTAGGTCATTGACATAAGAGAAGGAAGAAACAAAAAAATATATATATATACCAGGAAACAGGAACACGAGTTCGAACCGCAGACCTATGAAACTCTCTGCGTCCCACCAACCGTACGAGATAAGCGAATAAGTTGTTACGGTAGTGGCAAAGAAATGTATATCAAATCAATACAACAATAATTTTGGCCAGAAAAATTTTTCGCTAACACGGATCGATCTTGTGACCCATTATAAACTAATAACCTCACTAACCATCCGACCTAACAGAGGAGACTGCAGCAATGGAGGCAAATTCAATATATCAAGGGGCAATCGACGATGCCCTACCTCCAACCTTTTTTTTTTTTTTTAAATACAAAATATCTAGGGTTCTAAATCATGTATAATTCTTTGCTCTGATACCACATGTAAAATATTTAATTATAGGATCTTGTACATAAATTTAGAACACCAAAATATATTTTAATAACTGAACGGAAACAAATTTGCGTATATGTCTCCACGTTGAATCTCAAATTGCTTTGAGCCATAATTCCGAAAGCTGAAATAAAACACTTGAAAATTTGTCAGAACGGTTGAAAAACGGAAGCTAGATCTTCCTCTCCTTGACCTTCTCGAAGACGGCTACAATGGGTGTAGCAACTAGGGTTTTCTGTTATGAAGGCAGGAGAGAGGACCTAGTCTATTTATAATAATTTTAACAGGTCCACCCATCACAGGTTCATGTTAAAATAGGCCTACACTGACCTTCTTTCATATCGACCCACAAAAAATGTCACAAGCTCATAACTCCATTAATCACATTTTAATTGAGTTTATCCACAATCAATAAACTATATTATTCAGTCTGTTTTAATAAATAATTA
Organism: Omphalea diandra; assembly: GCA_949677035.1. NCBI lineage: Eukaryota > Viridiplantae > Streptophyta > Magnoliopsida > Malpighiales > Euphorbiaceae > Omphalea > Omphalea diandra. Next base: position 29,815 of record CATIWR010506994.1, on the reverse strand, counting down.
AAATCAATCCATATTTAATATTAGCCTACACAATAAAAATTTCCAACATAATGGACTCACAGTTGGTCAGGTGATAGGAAGAAGACCTGGTGGGTGATAGGAAGAAGACCTGGTGTTCCTTCTGGTGCTCTATGTTTGATGGGTAGATATGTTACTATCATACCTATCGAACTCCAAAATGGGTAACATGTGTCCAACTAATCCAACCCATGTCCCCACCTTGTCTCATTTGTTTCTCTACTTTCAAGCTCATCACTTATCTATCCACCTGTAACTGCTTAATCTGTAATTTCACACCTAGGTGTAGCATCAGAAGAAGGAGAGGTGAAGTGAAAAAGCAGAAAAAGACTTGAGTACGAAATTATGTCTTTGACCTTTTTTTTTCTTTGCGTTTCTTTTGTTTCCCCTTTTCTTCTTTCTGGGGGAGAAGAACAATTATACTATAGATCATTGCATCAAGGTTTTAATGATTATGTGTAAATTAATTATTGATTGGTTACTTTGATTTTGCCAAACATAACAGGAGCAGGACCCATGAGTGGCGCAATTGGCAATGCTACCCGTTTGGTAGAGATAAGGCTAGCCATTTCTTTGGTTACAACAAATTCTACTATTTATTTATTACGCAACAAGAAGACAATGGAAGACAATGGATATGCATTAACATCTATTCAAAACAAAATATTATATGGGTCATAAAAGAACAAGCAATAATCCCTTTACACGTGCCAACAAGTGGATCACCTTGAGTATCATTTTCTTCAAACGATGATCAAATTAGATAAAGTCTACAGTAATATCATTATATAAAATTTTAAATTAAATATATAATTTTTTTAATTATCTAAAATAATTTTATTAAAATAAATTATATTTAAAATAATAAATAATTATATATATCAATAAAATAATTATTAAAATATTTTAAAAAATACTACTTATAATATTATATATAACATCATAGTTGTCTCTTCATGTATGATGTCATATATAAAGTGTAAAAAGAAAACAATCACCATAATTTTCCCTCCTTTTATCCCCTTCTTTCCTCACAAATTTTCTCTTTGGAATGAGTTAAAATAAGAAAAAATAAAAATAAGAAAAAGATTATAATTTTTATTATTTGAAAATGCAAGAGAAATATAAAAGAAGAGAAATATTTTTTATTTTTTTATTTTCTCCTCAGATAAAGAGAATATAATAATTAAAAAAATTATGATAAATTTATATTTTTATCATTGATATTTTTTATTATTTTTTATTTAAATATATAGAGAAAAAATAAATAAATAAAAGTTTATTTTCTTTTTTTATAAATAATTTCTCAAATATATGATTAATCTCATTAACATGAGCATTGAAATCAACCACTCCATCAAGCATCTTATCCGATGGCCCACCTAATATTTCTTTTTCGTGCAGGACTGAAACAGAAATTTCCTTCAAATTCTTAATCAACCATCTTATCCTATTCTCCACCTCATACTTCTTCTTTCGAGCGCGACTGAAATAAAAATTTTTAATAATATGTAATAAGATGTAATTAAATATAAATTTAATAAATTATTAAATTAAAAATTAAAATAAAAAATAACTATAAAAATTTTTATTTAAAAATGAAAGAAATAAAAATAATAATATTTTTTATTTTTATTTTTTCTCTAAAATAAAAATATAAAAATCATAGATAATTTTTACTATTCATCATAAATTTATAATTCTACCTTAATATTAAAGATGTTACACTCTTTGTATCCAAATAAAAAGTAAAATAATAAATATATAAAATAATAATTTTCTTTTTATTTTCTTTTCACTCTAAACTGTCCAAATAAATAGTTAATTATCATTGACCAGATTGGACGTCGCCCAAAGCCACCCAGAATCTGGTGAATAAAGCCAACTGTGATGTTTTCTCCAAGTGACATTACACTTGCTCATACTTTTGTCATTGTTGTCCCACCACGTGTTATTTGCTTATCTGTTCTTATTTGAGCATTAACATCACAGATCAGTTCTTTTTCCCCAATAGATACAAGGACAGATGAAGAGATCACGCCCCAAACTTGAAAGTCTCAAAGAAATACACTACCAGCAGAATCTGAGCATTTTCACCGATCAGTTCACTCTCTAAACTGTATCAGATACAAGAATAACACAAAATTGATGGAAATTAAGAAACCCCTAACTAAGAATCTCGGAGATGGAGTAATATAATAATTTAACACCCGGGCAGGCCATAATCTTTTTTGCAAATAGTTCACTAATCTTTCTATCGATCTACGGTTTATTGGTTAGCATAAACAAGAATATATAAAAAAAAATATAAGGCTTGAAGCAAGAGAAAAAATAAAAATTCGTAAAAGGGGCCAGGATCACAAACAAACCAATCAAGTACTATTGTAACATATCGTACTACTGACTACATAATCCACAGCCATCAGTACACTGATATTACAACTCATGATAATATGTAAGTTTGCATATATTATTACTAGTCCCACATCAGTATGCGCAATACTATCGAGCTGATATTATGACCATAAACGAAGCTGGTAACATTCACAGCATTTATTTACTGCTACTAGCGAAACTTAAAAGCACACTTATTCTTTTATAGTCTCTCAGGCGTGGCTTGGCTTCTCCAAGTCCTCGAGACTGGTGGGGCGGAACCACGCTTTTTCCTGCAGCACTGAGTTCTGACCACCGTTAGTGGATGAGGCACCCTCTCTGCCTGCCGTCAAGTTCTGCCCCGTGGCAGGCCCAAATACACCAGTTTGTGGGTGTGGTTCCCAGTACTTATCAGATTCGGGCTGGATCACATCATCTGGGACTGCGGCGGTGCAAACTTGATCATCGATGTTCTTGTCGTATACTGAGGCGTGTGCTGCCCTCCTGCAATTAAATTTAACATGATCATGAAGAGTGCAGTCATCATTTAATGTTCAAAGATGCTAGGGACATTGAGTTGGTGGAACGTATGTAAAGAGCACCCACAATGAAAACTATCCCCACAAGTTTAGCACTTTCTGTCTGGAGCTTTTGCAAGTCTCCAACCATAATCCGAAACTAAGAAATATAAATAATCCTGTTCATTTTGCTGCACTATACTATAATAGTGAGACAAGCAACAATATGATAGGACCCAGTTGTAATCATCTCCTATAAAAGTTAATTATTTTAGATTATTATCAATATTGTGAATATTCTAAACTCTAAATATTGTCTTGGCGTACCCATGTCACAATAGCATGGTTAAATGTGTGCACAGAAACACTTCGAAAGTGTTCACCAATAAGATGGTCATGTGACCCACAAATGACTCAACTAGATAACCACTAGCAACCAACCCATTTGTTTTCATTTTCCAGACATCTATAGTGGTATTTGATAATAGATAAAGTCACAGATAAAATGATAACATATACTGTCAAATTGGGACATAAAGGCAGCATTTAGCATAGATTTTATCTTAAGGAAGATGATATCCTTGTGTAGGACCATTGAATGTACAACACTAATGGTGTAAGTCACATTCCAACTCTAGCCCACAAAACGAAGCATTACCATGATTAATCAAAACACTGTGTGTTGTTAGATATCTATAGCATTACAACTTAAAACATACAAATAAATATTGCTACCAACACAAATGATCGGTACCTGAAGTACATCATGTACAACACTCGACATCAAAAATAAAAAGAGTCAATTTTGCTTCAATACAGAGTCCAATAATAGATAACGAAACTTGTTCACGTTATTATCTGGCTGGGTTTCACATCAATAAAAATATTTCGTCTTCCTTTTTTTTACCTTAAAATTTCAAATGGAAGTGGTGAATAGTGGAAACGCCCCAAATGAATGGATCACATTTTTTTTTAAAAAAAAAAAAGGGAAAAAGATGAAACTTATTCCTATCACTACCGGCAAAAGCATGCTAAAATACGTATGTGATATATCTTTTGAGTTTGCACCTGCATAGAGTAGGTAAAACTCTTATGCACCAAATCGAACTTTCTAAGGTCAATCTTTTTTGACACAAGCAAAGGGTAAAATAAAAAATATAGAAAATAATATTTTTTTTTCATTTCATATTTTGCTTTTCAAATAATAAAAAATAAAAATATTTTCTTTTCCTTTTTTTATCTTAAAAAATAAATTTTATTTTGCTTTTTCATTTTACTTCCCCCTTACATGATTTTCCAAACATAGTGTAACTTGCAAGTGTTATTCTGCAAGTCCATTATTGCTTCACCACAAGCAGATTTCCGTTTTCTTTTTTTATTTTTTTAACTACTTTTGGTCAGTTGCCCACAATTAGAACCATCTTCCCTAATCATTGAAAAAGGACGAAAGTAAGAAAAATCTTGACAATGAGTAGTGGTAGATTACGAAAATACCCATCGGTGAGGAATTGTCCCACGCGCAACGCTTTGGGCATGCCCTCGCCATACGCACCACCGCGTACATGCCGCTTTGTACGAAATATACTTTTTAAAAGAATGATATTTACAAAGTTGCAGATTTTTGTAAAAAGAAAAGAAAAAAGAATATTCTATGAAAATGATAAATAACTTAAAATTCAAGCCAAGAATCCATATAATAAATTATTTCCTAATTCAAGAAGAAATCTATAAATCCTCTTCATCATCATCATCATCATGCAATCAAAATCCATGATCAACTTATTATGCTTCAAATCTGTATCAGAAAAATCATTGTCATTAAGCTTCAACTTTCAAACTCCCAATCTCAGTACTACTGAATAAAGACTCAGTCAGTTGGAAATTTTGGTAAATATAGTTTCAGAAAAAACAGAATCATTTTCAGAAAACACCTAGAATCATCATCCGCTTTGTTGTGCAGATGACACAAAAATCACCAACCAACCAAACCCCATGATAAAGCAAACAGCAAAAGAAAGAAACAAAACCTGGCAGAAGCGGAGGAAGAAGCAAAGCGAGCTGAGTTGTTGTTGTTGGCGGTCCAGATCTGAGAGAAAACTCGCTTTCCGAAGCTGGCGATCCCTTGAGTACTCTTCGAATTGGGGGCCATACAATAGAAACCTTTCTTCTAAAAACAGAAATAGTTAATTTGCTTGAAGATATCCCAGTAGGCGTCTCTGCCTGCTGAATATATAGACACTGACAGACGTGAAGGGAGAGAATATTTTATTTTAATGCCCTTCTTGTCCTCGGTCCTTACCTCCCCAGCTGCCTATCTTCGTTCAGTTACCTACTTAGTCCCTACCTCATTCCGTACCCAAAAGGAACTGTAACGTTTGACTGACCCCTTAAACTAACGGAGTTTTGTTTTGTGCGAATCGGGAGAGAATATTCCGCGATCGTTAGAGTGAGATGACGTGGTGACCAACGCTGTTAACCGATTGGGTCTGGTCAGTCATGAAAAATGCGCAATGACCATCTTGTCCGTTTAGAGGTCAGACTTTCTTTTGTTTCTTAATTTAAGGAAAATTTTGCAATAATCATTTTAAATTTGAAGTTTGGACGATACAGATTATAAATATTTCAGGAAATAAAGTTGTTAAGACGTAAAGTTTGATCTTTAACATTAAATTTAATTTAAACAAGTATTATTTGTTAAATAATTATAAAATAAGCTTTCGTAATATTTAATATATAATTATATACCATTATCAGCAGTACATAAAAATATTTATTTTTATTTTAAAGTAAGTTAATAAATAAAATATATTATTAAATATAAATATATAGGTCGAGAAATTTTAAACTCAAACATATCGTACGTCTATACATATAGTCAAATGCGAGCTTACTTAATTTGTAAAAGATATTATTTTCATTTTCTCAAAAAAATATATTGCTTTGAAAGTATCAGTTAAATATTTGACATTGTGAAAACTAGAACTTGTCCAGCTGAGATTTGTTTTTTTTTTTTGAAAAATATAATAGTCTCTTAATTTGTTTATTAACAAAATTTTATTTTGTAATATAACGTTATTTACAAAGTGATATTAGATCTATAATTTCATTATATTCATCTGACCTGATATCAGATTTTATAAATTATTTTAACTTATTATATATGAGTACATAATTTTTTTACTTTAAATTACTTTCTATAATTATTTGAACAAATTTTATTTTTATCACTGTAGAATTTATATAAATATATACAAAAGTAAAAAAAAAAAAGAAAAAATTTTATATTTAAAGACAAAAAATTTTACATCCAAATTTTAGATACGTAATTAGTTAAAATAATATATAGAATCATGTACTAAGTCAGATGAATGTAATGAAATTATGGATCTAATATCACTTTACCGCATAGTAAAATTTTACTAATAAATAAATTATATGACCATATTTATAAAAAATAAAACCATATAATAAAATTTTGTACTTTTTCATTTTTGTTAATACGAATTTCTTCTTCTTTGTGTGTATATATATAACTTCAAATTTTAAATATCAATTCATGTATATATTTAACTTTATTTTTATAATTTATTTTAATTATTTAATACATAAATAATTATATATCTATTAATTTATCATGTCAATAATTTAATTAAAATACATATTATTAAAATTAAAAAATAGATAATTAATAAATAATGTTAAATAATAATTTATATTTATCTATTTAAAAAATAAATATTTGAAACTACTCTCATATTTTATAATGAAAAATAATTTAATAAATATTTATGGGTATATTTATAATAAAATATATAATTAATTACTTAAAAATTATTTTTAACTAATATTTGTCATTTACAAGATAATATTTCATAAATAAGAAATTAAGAGTTCTATATTATTGTCATATCATATTACTTTGTGATAAAATATTAAATAGTTTATATATATATTTATATATATATATATATATATATATATATATATATATATATATATATATATATAAAAGAAATTAAAAATTAACTATTTATCTAAATTAAATATGAGAAATTCTAAAAATAATTTAAGTCAAATTAGTTTAAAAATTATTCATTTTAATGTTCTAATATATTAAATATATTATAAAAATAATAATTAATAATTTTATAAAATTTTTAGATCATAATTCACACAATGCTTAAATTAGTAGTTACCTATAGAATATTTACTGGTCGCTAACTTTTGCTGTGCAAATTGCAATTAATTAACAATTTTTATCTCATTTTTACATTATATTTATTTAATATATAAGAACATCTTATTAAAAAATTTTAAATTAATATAGTACGAACTTACTTTTAAAATTTTTATTCTTTGTTTGTTCATATTTGTTTCTTTTTATATTTTAAATTTTTTATTTTTTCAATAAGTAATATAATATGATATAATGTATGCATTTTAATTATTTATTTATTTAAATATTAACTTAATAAGTAATAAATATTTATCATTAAATAATTTATAAAATTAAACTTAATTATGTATATTGATTATATCATAAAATTATAAAAAAATAAATATAATGAATTACAATTTATATATTAATTTTCAGTAAAACATATAAAATATATAATGAGATAAATAAATTATTTTACTATATTTCCATGGCATTCTTTCTCAATTTCTCTTCAAATGAGGACGATTCGTTTTTTTCATTAGGAGTTTATATTTTCCTTCAATTTAGGAAAATAGCATCTTCATTTATTTGTTTTCCTTTTTTTTTCCTATTTTCTAATTCAACATATTTTAAATAGAAGATTAGAGGTAACAAATAATTTTTATTATTAGAAAAAAAATATCACTATTAATTTTTTATCATAAGAAATAAAGACAAGACTAAAAATGAAAGCATGAAAACCAGTTTGATCCCTAAACTATGTGAAAGGTCCATTAAAAGAAAAAATTAATTATCTTATTATTTAAGGACGTAACTTCTATTTTAGACTTAATTAATGCTAAAATTCATCTCATTTTAGCTAGTGAATGCACACGGTAGAGAACTGCATTGATGCGTGATTTCAAATGAAAGTCGTTAATTGCACATGCTAAAATGGTAAAAACAGAGATCAAATACTTTTACACACCAAAGGATTACATTTTCCTTGCATCTTCATCGTTCATCAGTTTGAAAATTGAAGCTTCTTTGTGTTGACCAAGGAATCCAATGGCTTGAACCTTGGTATGCACATTACTAAGTTGACCAGGTAAGCTCCCGTTACTATTTATTTAATAGATTTAGATTTTGTTTTAGGTTTTCATATGGTGGGTTGGGAGATTTTTTTTTTTTATTAATTAAGATTTTGTAGTATGCAAGCTAATGGGACCATAAGCATACCGAAAATGCATATATTATAATGTTGGGGCAGTTTTTTATTGATATGATGGTGGTTTATACTTTTCATGTGGGGAATTGGGGGTTTTTATCACCATAGTTTTTATTTGGATTTAATGATGAACTGAATTTCATTTCTTAAATTATACATTGCAGGATTGGGGTTAATGTTAGAATTTTTCATGGAAAAAGTTTATATATGACCCATATTTAAAGTATGTTAGGGTGAAGTGGATGAATTTCCTATTGTTGACATAGATAAACTACACTACATTATAATAGTTAAAAAGATGCTACTAGTAATTGGGTATAGTAACAATGTGAAAGTATATTGGAGACCCAAGGGAAAAAGCGTTAGTATAGGACTAAAGTTCATGTATAATCATGAATTAATCCCTAAGATTATTAGGTTGGCCAAAGAAGATGATAATATAGATTTTCACATTGAGCATGAAGTGGATGAAGTTGATGTTATTTGTGATGTGCTTTGTTGCTATTTGATGTTAATACATAGATAGGGAGTTGTAGTGCAAATGTAAGGAATGATGAGTTAGATGGTAATGAATTTGGTAATGTACATCATGATTGTGGTAATGTTAGAGGTAATGAAGAGGCTAATGAAGTTGTTAATAAAGGTGTTCCTGAAGTTGATACTAAAGGTAGGGACAATGAAGGTGTTACTAAAAGAGGTACTAAAGGTGTTAATGAAAGTGGTAATGGTTGTGGAGATTATATGAATGAGGATGAGCAGAAAGCTTTTGTCATTGATGAAGAATTTGATGGCAATATAGATGAATACGAGAGAAAGTTGCAGCTAATAATGAAGAAAATGTGGTAGATGGTACAAAGGAAAAGGCAAATGAAGCTGAAGAAAATGATGAGATTAGTGCATATGATTTAGCAAATGAAGATCCGATTGAAGTTGGAGCTAATCCATATGGATATACTTCTACTGATAACGTTGAAGTTGAAGAAGATCCTGATACTGATGATAGGGACACATTCAGGAGGAAAAAAGGAAAAAAAATCTCTACAATCCACAACAAGCAATTTATGGTTTTGTTTTGGGAATGTGCTTTGACAGTGCTAAGGGTTTTAAAGAAACACGCACTACTTATTCAGTTGCTAGGGGTGTGGAGTTGAAGTTTATGAAGAATGACAAGAAAAGGATTAGAGTAGTATACAAATTCAAAGATTGTCCATGGTTTGTGTATGTTAGTGTGAACTCTAAATCAGGAGACTTTATGATTAAAAAAAAAAAACTATAAGCTTAAGCATAGATGTTACAGGGTATTCAAAAATATGAGAGTCACTTTTAACTATTTGGTTGATTATTTTTAGGGCTAGATATTAGAACATGAAAATATAAAGGTTAGAGACCTTGTTGAAAAATTAGCAAGGTACTTAAGGAATGTTAATTTCAGTATTTGTAAAAGGGTAAAGAAAGTCTTAATGACAGAAAGAGAAGGTGATTATCAACAAGAGTATGTAATGTTGTGGGACTATGCAGCTGAATTGAAGGCCATTAATCTTGGAAGCACAATGGAAGTGTGTGTTAATCCTGGAAGCAATAAGTTCCAAGCTTTCTACATATGTTTTAAAGCATTGAAAAAAGGGTGGCAAGTTGGATGTAGGCTAATTATAGGCATTTATAGGCCATTTTCAAAGACATTTTGCAAATGAGAGTTACTTTCAGTAATTGAGAGGGAAACTAATAATTTCCAATTTCCTATTGCATGTGTTGTGATTAGGAGTGAAGATAAGTCTACATAGCCTTGGTTCCTACAAATGCTAAAAAAGGACTTAGGGTTAACTGATGGCACAAATTTGGTGTTGATATCAGATATGCAAAAGGTATGTTTTAGCATTAAATTGTTGCAATTATAAGCATGTATTCAATATATATAACAAGTATTGCTTGGTGTAGGGTTTAATTGAGGTAGTGAAGAAGGAATTACCCAAAGCAGAGCGTAGATGGTGTGTTATGCATATCTATGCAAGATAGTAAAAGAAATGGAGGGGATCAAAATTGAAGAAGCTATTTTTGATTTATGCAAAAAACACTTACTAGCAACAATTTCAAGATCAACTTAGTGTGTTGGATGAGCTTGCTTTTGGTTATGTTCAAGACTTACTTGACAAATATCCTCCACTAGCTTGATTCTAACCTTAAAATGTGAAGTCATTGACAATAACATGTGTAAGAGTTTCAATAGAAATCAACTACAGGCAAGGGCAAAACATATCATAAGTATGTTGGAAAATATAAAGATTGATGGACAAGAATCAAATTAAGAGAGTTGAGGCTTTTAAATGGTTTACAAGTGTAAGTCCTAATGTTATTGAGAAGTTGAAGTATAACATGCTTAGGGTTGCTCATTGCCAACTTCATTAGAATAGTGAGAGGTGATATAAGATATCTAAAGGGAAGGATAGGCATGTTGTTGATTTGGTTAATAAGTCTTACACATGTAGGTCATGGGATTTATCAGGAATTCCATGTCCTTATGCCATCTGTGTTGTGTACCTTAAGGAAGTTAACATTATTGACTATATTTTTGATTGGTACAACAAAGAGAAGTGTCTCAAAACATATCAATACCCCTTAGCAAGGGTAAAAATATATGGCCTAAGACTAAGAATCAACCACCTGACCCACCATCCCTCAAGAAAATGCCTACAAGGCCTAAAAAGTTGAGAAGGGTTGATGCTGATGAACCTAAGAAATCATGCAAGCTATCTAAGAAGGGGGTTGATATGCATTGTTCAATGTGCAAGCCCATAGGACATAACAAGTAGACTTACCCTTATAAAATTGAGATTTTAATTCCTAATGTGAGTTAAGTCCTACCATATCACTTCTAATAAAATTGAGATTTTAATTCCTAATGTGAGTTAATTCCTACCATATCACTTCTAAGTGAAGCACTTATATTATATGAATATTGTTTTTCACTTTGTGCAAGCATCACAGACATTTAAGGCAGGCAAAAGCATAAGACCACACATCAAATGCATAGACTTTATAAACCTTTGAGCCTACTGATAGGCAACAAACTAATTAGGTAAGTTTATAATATATGAGCTGTCAATTATGTCTAATATTTAAGTCTAACATTTTTTGTAATATATTAGGACGGTAAAAGGAAGCAATATTCAAACCTATAACATACTAACAAACTTTTCAATACAAATGAAAGCATTAGGATTGAGGAGCCTTCAAGTGAACACATCAATATTTAAAAGGAAAAACAAGGGTTAGGACTCAACATATCTGTAATGAGTAAAGCTGAAAGGAATAAGCTAATTGACTCTAAAATCATTATTGATCCTATGACTGGTAAAGTATCATGGAAGGTAAGAAATGGAATTTGGTATTGAGTGAATTATGTTAATTATGTTACAATTATATTAAGTGATTTGATCTTGTATTAATTGAAACTTATTAATTTTGCATTTCTTGCAATAACAGCCCATTCAATTTGTGGAGAAGTTAATGACTTATCAAAATTAAATTCCAATTGAAAATCCAAAGGTGATCTCAAGAAATCCACCAATTAATAAATATGAGCATAATTCAAAATATTGAAAGTTTTAAGGACATAGACTTCAATGACAAGGTAATCCTTGTGTAACAGTTAATTAATTGAATAAAGTTAGGGAGAGAGTAGTTGGAAATTTGAAAACAAGTGTCATAATGCAATAGGCTGCAAACTCCCCTGTTTTTAGTAGTAATAATTCAAGTACTTGTAATTTTAAACCTCTTCAAATGGGAACACAACCAAGACCATCAAGCCAGTTCAGTTGTGTCATCATCATTTTTTAGCCAACTCCATTAAATGACCCTGAAATTCCTCTTCAGCAAATGACATAACAATCTCAAGTGTCTAAGAAAATTTAAAAACAACTAGTTAGGCCTATTTGGAAGCCTTGAAGGTAGTATTATTTGAAGTTATTGTCATAGGCAATGTATGTTTTGGATGTCTTATATAGCCAAAGATTGGAATTACCAATTTTTTGTTTACAATCGCATACTGGATATAGTATGTCCTTTATGATTTTGTATAGGTATTGGCAGCAAGCTTAGCTTATGTTTGGCAGCTAGCTTATGATTTTGTATAGGCATTGACAGTAAGTTTAGCTTATGTTTGACAACTAGCTTATGATTTCGTACAAGCATCGATAGGTAGCTAGCTTATGACTTTTATGTAATATTTTATTTTCAATGAAACCTTTTGTTTATGAATGAAATGTTTATGTTTTTGAAAGACTTCTTTTTGTTTATGTTAATTCTCTTCAATTTTTGACAATAAGCATTACAAACACGACACAATTTCATTGAGTATGTAAATATCATTCAAATGATAATTAATTACATTCAAGAACTTCTACTTACAATTCAACATTCACTACAGAATGCAAACTAAACTACTTCACCATCCATAATAGAAGTAACAATCACTACAAAATGCACATAGACATACCAATCTACTTCACCAAGCTACAAGCATATAAACCTCTATTTTCAATAGCAACAATCCATCCATATTAGTATGCTTCATCAAACTTACTTATAACTACTTATAACACCCAAGCAACATTCTTATTCCCATAATCAATAACACGTAAGTCACTACCAAAACAGTTTGCAAATACAACACTTTCTTCTTGTACCTATCATATTCTTGCCTAGCATCTCTTAGTTTAATTCTCAATTGTATCCTAATCTCATCAATATTCACAGCCTCCTCAACATTCACATTATCAGCATTCACACTTGAGATACTACCTTTTACTTCATCTACGTCATTAATCAACATGTTAATCACATCTTTTGCAAGTTGATCCATCTCGACATCATGTCATTCAAAGTAATTACAGTCGCTTACCCTGTAGTTAATACATAAATGCAACATCCTTCCTGGGTTCAACACACTCTAAGAAACTCACCTAAACACCTTACCACACATAAATTCTTGGTGTTCTTTCGTAATTGAACTCAAGTTTGCATGAAAATGAGTGTCTGCTTCTCTACATATTCAAGGTAAGTGAAGATGATCGATGACCAAATGGAGCTGATGATCTTGATGAAGATGAAGATGTCATTTCACCACTGTTTTTTAAGTTTGAATTTGAGAATAGTGAATTTGGAAATTTTTTTATTATTAGGAATTTGATTTTCAATTTGAGAATTTTATTATCTCAAAGAAGTTATTGTTATGGTTTTAGTGGGAGATTTTATCTTTCCAATATGTGTTGTTCATGCAAAGATAAATGGAATAGTATGGTGGGTCCACAAGACTTAATAGACGGATAAGACTTTTGGCGTTGAATGATTTTATTTACTTTTTTGAAAAGCTTATATTATTCCATTATTAACTATTCAATAATACAATTGCACGTAAAATACTTATTTGTAATTATATGTCAAGTTAATGATTATATTATTTTTTAAGAAAATATCTTTATTTAATATGAATACAATTATTCTGAGTATTTCCTCATTATTTAACTTTTTGAAAATTCAAAATGTTTTTAGATTATTGTCAATTAAAGAATAAAAGTAAAACCAATTGTCATCAAACAATTTACTGGTAAACTCTTTTTTACAAATAAATTATTTTTCTCAAAAAATAAATAAATTTTTTTATTTATTGAAACTAAAATAAATTACATTGATTTTTAGTTTTTGAAAATTGAAAATAATTACATATATCCAATAATATAATAACACATAAAATAATTACACAACTACATAGCAAATTTATTAGCCCACTTATATTAAAAATAAAATATTTATAATTTCATTAAACACATGTGTAATTTTTTTAATACATTAGATATATATTTTCATTATAGATAACTCTTGTTTGAAAATAGACAAAAATTTAATTTAATCTTCTTATTTTTGTAAAATGTCTAATCAAACTTATAGTTTAAAAATAAAATTTATGGAAACCAGCTAAGGAACAATGTATATTAGAAAAATAACTTATCAATGTGAGTTTTCAAACAACTAATCAACAAGGGTTGAAAGTAGGGATGATTTCAGATTAAATTTTAATAAATTTATACTCAATTTGATTAAAAAATAAAATATTTGACATATTATCTGACTCAATTTTAAATCGAGGAGCATATCAGATTAAGTTTGGATCACATATGCTTAATTATTTTTTATAAAAAATAATTTTTTCATATATATATATTAGTGTGCATATATGTATATATAATAAACAAAAATAAGTTATTTATTATTAAAATAATATAAATATATCATGTCGGATTTAAATGGAGTTTCATAAAATTCAAATATGATCTGATTTGAATCAGGTTTTATATTTAAAATTCGTTTTGCTTATATAAACCAATCGCATGATACCCGATTCATTCAAATTGACTGAGATCATATACGAGAGAATAGGTAAAATATCCATCCTTAGTTGAAATAAAAATTTAAAAATAATTTATATAATATTATTTATTTTTAAAAAATTATTTAATTAAATATTTCATAATAAATATTTTAATTTTGTTGATATTCATAAACATATTTTAAACAATATATTTAATATAATTGTGTAATATGTAAGATATCGATTAATTTTTTATTCTAAAATTAGGAAAATAACATCTTCCTCTATTTTTTTATTTTTTTCTTTTCTAATTGGCATTTTTTTTCTCAAGTTTGAAAGGACTAATTTAATCTCAATAAATACAAATTGACTAAGAGTTTCATTCGACTGAATAAAAATATAAAAAATACAGTAACAATCAAGTGATGAATATCTAATTAAGAAATAGATGGCGGTCTTGATTCATCAACTCTAATCGAGGTCAGAAACTGACAACTTCCAGAAGGAAAGGGATTTAATGCGTTCCCCTCCGTTTGTATTTATCTATACCTTAAAATAATTGTATAAGAATTAAAAAAACTATTAATTAATTTAAATTATAAAATTAAATTATTTTTTATTAAAATATGTTAGATATTATTATTAATTTTTTCTCATAAGAGATAAAATTAAAAATAATAATTAATACCGCAAAACATGATTTTGACGAGATCTACAATTACTTTTTTTAATTGATTCTGTGTACACGTGGACGATGATCCCTTCAAATAGGACATGTTTAAAATTTGTGCATAGAAAATAGGATGACGGTGCTGGTCAACACGAGCTAAGTAAAGGATAAATCTATTTTGCAGTGATTTTTAAATTTATTTATATTAATATAATAATATATAAAATAATTACTCATAATATATATAATTAATTTTAATTGTATATTCAATTTTAAATAAATTTTATCAATTAACTGCTTATTTAAAATAAAGTTTTAACATTTATCAAACTAATTTTTTGGCACAAAAATAATTAAAATTTTCATAATATACAAGTAAAAAAGATAAAAAATAATTTTTCTATATTATATATATTTATTTAATCATAATTTTTTATTAAACATTTTTAATAATATATTAAATTCTACTCATGCAAAGCGTGATGAGCATTTCTCATTTATTAAAAAAATGAAATTGATAATATAATATTTTTTTTTATAACAGAACATAATATGATTATTCTTTATGTCCCAAATAAGTTAATAATTTGATATTTAGTTTTCCTCACATAAAAAAAATAACACTATAGAAAGTTTTTCATGTAAAATGATAATATAGGAATAAGTGTTTAACATTAATCTTCTTTAAGATTTTAACAATAATAAAAGTTAATTTATTATATAATAAAAAATTTTTACCGAATTAAATTATTATATAATAAGAAAATTTTACAGAATTAAAGAGAAAAATAATCAATAAAAATATTTTCATAAAAATAATAATATTATTATTGAAATTTATTTGTACTAATTTAATTATAATTTTTATTTTACTTTTTTTACTTAAAAATCTAATTAGAAAATTTGCTATAATATAATAATATATTATAAAATGATAATTCTTTTTAATTATTACTTAAATAATTAACTAATTATTTGATAAAAGTAAATATCATATTTTATAAAATTTTATTATTATAATTATATTGTATAACATGTGAATTTATTACTAGTTTTATAAAATTTTTACACTATAATTTGCATAATTTGTAAACTAGAAATTATATAATGAATTAAGTTACTAATTACTTATTATTTGAGCTTTAGTGGCTTATTACATGAACACAATATTTTAATCACTTTTTATAACTGTACTTATTTAATTTAAAACATTTAAATGTGACTTTGACAATAATAATAATAATAATAATATTATTATTATTATTAAATTACACTTAATTTTAATTTTATTATTTATTTAAGTTTTATGACATTTTATTTAATTTTATAACTATTTAATTATTTTTATAATTATTTATCTATTTAATTATTTCATATCTATCATTTTCTTTTATCATTTAAACATAGTGTGTGGAATGCCATGGAAAAGTGTGTGATCCTAATGTCTTTAAGCTAGAGATGCGTAGGTCGGCATAAAATTTAATCATTGAAAACTAGGGATGAGAAATAATTTATCCTAATGTAGCTTAGAATTAGTTTTAGAAATAATTGTGCTAGGCTTTAATCAGCATTAGTCATATTTTTACATTTCTTCTTGATGTGTATTTTTATAATAAACAGCTTGCTTATTTTTATAAAATTACAAATATTAAATTTGTACAATTAAATTTATTTTAAAATTTTAAAAAATATTTATAAAATCTTTTTAATGAGTGATTTTAAATTTCTACCTTATATATAGAACTTTTTTTTATATTATTCATTAAAATTAAACTTTACTTCATATAAAAATTGAAACTAACTATTCTCCTTCAAAGATTTAATATTAAATATTATATGCAACATGATTGATTTAATAAAAAATGTAAAAAATAAATAGTTCATGATTTATTTAATCTTTGTTAGTACACAATTATTTAGAAAAATGAAATGAAGATCTAAGGGACTTTCAAAACTCATATATGTTAGAAAACTCATATTTTAAAAGAATTCAATACAATTGAATTCTATTTTAGTAATTTTTTTAATTTAGAGAGTTAATATTTACAAAAATTCAATTCTTTAAGTTTAAAAAGAAATAATTTGATTAAAAAAGGTAAATTATATCAAAAGCTATATGATTTTGATCGAATTTTTTCATTTTAAAAATTTAATAAAATTTAACTGAAATTTTAAGTCACAAATTTGCTTGATACACTAATTTTACAATAACTAAAATTTAATATAATATTTATGAGTATTTTACTTATTTTAATACACAGATTTCTCCTTGAACTTCTTTTTTTTTTTAAAAAAAAAAAAGGACATCATCCACACTTTTGTCTAAATTTGTGCAACCCATAATCTTTTTATTTTGTCAAACAATAAATCTATAATTTACTAAAAAAATAGCTTGTATTTATCAAAAAAAAAAAAGTTTCTGTATTTATAAATATGATATAATCCTAAAATATAAATAATTTACGAGGTATTCTCAATATGAATATTTTTCTCTCATTAAAATTAAGAAAGCATAAAATGAAAATAAATGTTCTGATTGAAAAAAAAAAAACTCTATTAATGGGTTTAATTAAGGGTTCAATATTTAAAAATACCAAATCAAAGTAAAATTTAAAGAAGCAATAATATTTTTTTTACACATAATGTACAAAAAAGATTCAGGTACTTAACATAAACATCTTCAATTTATGAAATAAGAATAAAAAAGAAATATATATCTCTAAGTATGGGCGCACGTATGATTTGGAATTTGGGAGGCAAATTCAATTAATATATTAAAATAATTATTTTACGTATTGATTAGAACAATTTTATATCCGTTCATAAGTTGGAAATGGAGCATTTTTTTGAAATACTGATACTACTATTCATATACTCTTTATATTGATGTATTTTAATGTATAATTACATATTTTTACTTTAAATTAAGAATTTCATAATTACTTAGAAAAATTGAAGTCCTAATCAAAACACAATCGCTTTTTTTTTTGGTTATTAATTTGATTATAACTAGAATTTAAATTTAAAACAGGTCAACTTTATAAATTACTTTACAATTGCTAATCCAAAAACTCACTCACTCGTAAAGGATGGAGAATTAATGGTGAAATTCGAATCCTGATGTCTGCTTCTAGATAATCTCATCCTATCATTAGATTAAAACTTCAATTCATAATAATTTATTTCTTTACCTACTACAAGCATGGTATATTTGTTTGAAAATTCAAATAACGAAGCATTTAAAATGAAATTATACAACATTTAATCGTTTAAATTTACTTGATAATATTAATATTTTAATATATATTTCATAATTTTTTAAGCATTTAATTACTTTTAAAATTATTTAATTTAATATGTAAAATATTTATACATAATATATTAAAGAGGTGTTTAATTATATAAGTTAATGAAAATATTCAATATCTAAATTTTTAAAAATTCATTTGATAATATTTTTAAAAGTTAATTTTTCAAGTGCATTTGATAAGTTTTTAAATACTACTAAAAAAATCACTTAATTTAATAATTTAAAAAGTTAATATATAAGGCAATACAAATACTGTACATTATCTCATTTACTCATATATCTCTCATTTACAATCATTAATGTCGTAATTTCTACTCAAATTACTAATATCTTTTTCATTATTTTCATCACAGTTTGTTATTATAATTATTACTATCACTTCATCTCAATCACTAAAATCATAATAATCACACCTTATTTATCATCACTTTTATAATCATACTCTTCATATCCACTAGTAAAATCAGAAATTGGTTAATAGTTTGATTTAATTATAAATAAAAAATTAATCAATTAAAATTGATCAAAACTAAAAAAGTGGTCAAATTGAAAAAAAACCAGCTAAAACTAAAAAATGAATTAAATTGATTTAATCTAAAACTAAATCTTTTTATGAAAGAAATTAAAATTAAAATTATTTTTATTAATTTACCATATTATACTTTTTTTAATTTTTAAATATCAAATACATATTTTAAATTTTTTAAAAATAATATGTTGAATCAAACCAATTGAATTGATCGTATCAATTAAATTGAAATCAATTAGTTGAACGATTCAGTATCTAATTTGATTTTAAAAATATTAATCTTCATTACACCACCATTACTATTATTGCTACTTTTATTATCACTATCATATCAACATTATTATTAGAATAATCAGTTTCACCACTTAATTTTCATCTTTTATTTAAAATTTAATATTTAATAATTTAATGATAACTCAATTCTTAAATTTTTACTGTAAAAAACTTTCAAATTTAAATTTTTTATATTTAAATTATCTAATATTTAAATTTTTCAACACTTAATTTCTATTTATATTAAACATCATTTAAATAATAAAAAATTCATTATTACAGTCACATTATATAAAAATATTTGTCATTTACAATCATTAGTGTCTCCGCCATTACCACCATAACCGCCACTATCATTAACACTTACCATCTTATGTGTCTCCATCTCCACACCACTACAACCACCGTCATCACACTCAATCAATTTAACCACAACATTTAACGCGGCGATCACCATCATTTCAATAACTTATAAAGTCAATTTATTTTTATATTTTAAATATAATATTTAAAATTTTTCTGATAATTCAACTATTAAAATTTTGAATATTAAAATTATTAATTTCTTAATATTTAAATTATTCAACTCTTAAATTTTCATTTTTGTTAAAACTATCTTTTTTTTAGTGTTATGATTTATAAAATACAATAACTTAAGAAAAATCAAAAGATCTAATAATGCCTAAAAAAATCAGAATCAACAGAAATTAGGTAATTCGCATCAACTAAACTTGGAACTTATTATTTCTAACAGAGCATTCAACTTGAGTTTGCATAAGATGGTTGCCTAATTCTAACTGTGTTTTCAGTAATGTAATAGTCATCAGGTTTTAAAATAATTTATTCAATTCTTTTCATGTATAACTAAGCACAAATTTAAATAATAGATTTGCAATTAAAACAAACTATTTTATAATTAGTACGTAGAAATCTTGACCGAAATATTTTTAAATTTTATTGAAGAATAATTTTATCGGCACAAAATAAGAATGAATGGAGTTTGCTAACACAAATGACAATTTAGTCATGATGGTAAACTTTATGATTTGTCCAATAACCATTATTCAGCTTAAACATTAAATTAATAATCAATTTTGAAAATAATGAATCAACAATCACCAAAAGTCTAAATAAATAATACAGATCTGATGAATTGAGCAGAATATTTTTAAAATTAAGTGATAACTAAGTGATTAAATAAGACCACATCATATGAATTGAAAATCATATTTTATATATATATATATATATAATTGTTGAAAAATTCAATATTTTTGATGTGGAGAAGAATTATAATATCAAAAGCTATTAATATAATATAAATATATGTAATAATGAAAATTAAAAGAGGTATAGACAAATAATTAATTTAGGCTTGAAACATGATCGAGCATTGCTCTCCTAAAAGCGAAATTTGCTCTCCCTCCTTCCCTAGTTTTGTTATAAAGATTTCTTGCAAATTATTTTAGTGAATATAACAAACCTTTAAATTTTTTGCACTTAGCAAATAGTGAAAAAAATTTATTAGGAATAAAATTTGTATTTTTGATCTTTTGTTGTTGATAAGAAAGATATTTCTAACTTGTAAATGGTTCTTCTATGTCAACACTAACAACAGATTCATCTATATATAGAGTTAGTGTTTAAGGGACATAACTTTCATAAATAGACACAATCTTTCATAATTGGATACAATTCATCTTAAATTGACACATATTTTCCTCATAGTCAAAACTTTCCTAAAAGTTAACTTTTTTAAGAGTCACAATCTCCTAAAAGTCATAATTTACATAAAACACTTCTAAAAGATACAACTCTTGAAATAAAATAATAAATAATATAAATATAACTTTATATTTAAACAAATATTACAACAATCTCCACTTGTATAAATATAAAGTAAAATACCAACAACAAAGAAAGATCAAAATATTTATGTACAAAATAATATATTTTTCAATTTGAATATTATTTTAGTGTAGTAACACAAAGCAAAATCGAAATCTCATGTAACATTTTAGCTTTGAAAATACTATTCCTTATGAAATTGTCGACATTTTTATACATAAATATTTTATACTTTTATTCCACTCAAATACTCGCTTAGCACTTATGTGACCATGTGCTATCCAAATTCATAAATTTTTATGATAGTATCTCCTAAACTCTCAATTGAAGCAACACCACTTCAAAATTTCCATAGGTGAAGTTGTTCCAGTATTTTGTCACATTAGAATTATTTGTTATGAAAATGAAATTCATTAAGAATATTAAATCCAACCCTCCACCATGTGACAACAAGTACTTACCTCACGTTAGGCTAAATTTAAACACTTCAATATCCACTTATCAATAACTTGTTCTTACCCTTTGATTGTTATATTTTGTATAGATTAGGTAGGGTTATCATCATTGGTGGATTAATAAAGGAGTTTTAAACCCAACATATTCGAAGTCAATTTCACTAAATCTCTTATAAGTGGTTTAGTAAATAAATCGACCAAATTTCTATTCGACTTCACAAATGTGAGAGAAATTATTCAATCTTTGATTAACCTTTTTACATAACCATGTCTAAAACTTATGTGTCTAGAATTTCCATTATATATAAGAGTTGAGTGAGTTATAAGAGTTTGTTTCTTGGATTTCCAAGATATTGCACCTCATCCTAAAAGAAACACCCAACCTGTAGTGGATTTGCTATCTCCCGAACTTGATATCAAACTTGCGTCCGTATATATTTTTAAAATAGTAGGAAATTTAGAATATTGTAATCCAATATCTTTAGTTTTCTTAAGATAATCAAGAACTTTACCAATGGCTTTCCAATGTTCAACACTTGGATTGCTAGCAAACGTACTTAGTTTACTAACAACAAATACAATATCAAGTCCAGTGCATTGTGTAACATACATTAGACTATCGATAGCTCTTGCATACTCAAGTTGAGTTATAACTCTTCCATTATTTTTTATCAATTTGACACTTGGATCAAATAAGGTATTATATTCTTTAAATTTTAAGTAATTGAATTTATTCAATACTTTCTCTATGTAATGAGATTGACCTAAAACATATGTTCAAGATCCTTCATCATGAATGTGGAAGTTAGAAACCTCTTTGTTTCTATTATGCCCTTCATGGCATTACTCATAATCAATATGTCATCGACATATAAATATACAATTACAATATAATCATTATGTGATTTGATATAAATGCATTTATTAGCAATATTATGTTAAAAACCAAAATATAAAATTGCATCATCAAACTTTTTATGCCATTATTTAGGAACTTACTTTAATCCATATAGAGATTTCATTAACTTACAAACCTTATGTTCATGTCCAGGTAGAATAAAACCTTCAGGTTGTTCCATATAAACCTCCTCATCGAGATCTCCATTTAAAAATGTCATGTTGACATCCATTTGATGAACATACATATCATAAATTGATGCTAAAGCAAAACTTATTCTAATAGAAGTAATTCTTGCTATAGGTGCATATGTATCAAAATAATCAATGTCTTCCTTTTATCGAAAACCTTTAGCTACTAACCTAGCCTTGTATGTAATGTACCATCTGTATGATACTTTTTCCTAAAGACCCACTTACACATAATAGGTTTAGAAGTTAAAGGTAAATCAATAAGTTCTCATAAGTGGTTTGACATTATTCAATCCATTTCATCTATAATTGTATCTTTCCAAAAACTTGTATCACTCGATGTCATAGCTTCTTTGTAAGTTTTTGGATCATCTTCAACTTGGAGAACAAAAGGAATTATATTCATAACTTGACTTTAGTACCTTTAACAAGGTTAAAAGAAATACGTTGGGAGTCAATCTCATCTATTCCAAGAGTTTTTAATTTTCAAACTCTGGTGCTTCTTATTGGTTCATTAGGTTTTTTATCAATGTATTGAAAACAAGATTGATCTTCAATTCTATGAGTTGTCTCTCCAAGTGTTGTCTCACAAGGTAAGTTTTAAACTCTATTTTCAAAAGCTAATAGATGTTTAAGAAACTTTACTCCTTTTGATTAAATAATGACATTATACTCTAAATTTAAAAGTTTATAAGCCTTACTATTAGAGGCATAGCTAACGAAAGCACATTTGATGCCTCTAGGTCCCAATTTAGTCCTTTTGGATCATTGTTCTTATAAGCAGGAAGATCCTTGCCCCATAAATTAAATGGCAACTTTGCATGCATCAACATAGCATTAATCATTTCTAAGTAAGTTCTATTTTTTCTCTTCGCTAAACCATTTTTTTTTAGTTCTAGATGTCGAACATTGATGAATTATGTCATGTTCTTTACAAAATAAGTTAAATTCATTTGGAAAATATTCTCAACTTCTATCACTTCTTACGATTTTAATTTTCTTACTTAATTGATTTTTAGCTTGAATCTTATAATTTTCAAATGCATTAAAAGTCTCATCTTTATGTTTTAACAAATATACTTAAAGTGTATCTAGAGAAGTCATCAATGAATGTTATAAAATATATATTTCCTCCTCTAGTTCACATGTCATTTAATTCACAAATGTCTAAATAAATTAAATCTAGCAAATTAGTACTTCTTTCAACACTTTGAAAAGACTTTTTAATCATTTTTTATTTAACACATAATTCATATTTATTAACATCACAACATGCCATTTTTAATCATTATTTTCATACCACTTAAGCCAACATGTCCTAATCTTTGATGCCATAATGTAGTTGAATCAAGCATATAAATAGAAACATTTCTTTTATTATTATCATTAACGCTAGTACATAAAGCATCAATTGTAGGACATAATTTAATCATTCTATCACAGGAATAGCCTTTCCTAACAAATTCACCATTTCGAGTCAAAATTAATTTGCTCGATTCATACACAGATTTAATACCTTTCATATTCAAAAAATCTCTACTAACAAGATTTCTTTTCATATCGGGAACATGATACACATTAGTAAGAATTACTTTCTTACCTAAGGTAGAAATAAGATTAATATTTCCTTTGCCATATACTTTAAACCTTCCATTATTTCCCATTTGAATTTCATATCCATCATCAATTTCTTTATAGGTCTTGAAAAGAGACTTGTCATAGCAAACATGTATGACAACACGTGTCCTACCACCAACCCGAACCTTTTCATGTACAACATAAATTTCATTAATAGTTGCAACAATGTCATCATTTAGTGTTGTCTTTTCTAAATTTGCACTCTCTAGCATAATGGCCACATTTACCAAAACAAAACAATCCATTTTTATAGATTTCCTGAACTTTTCTTGATCCTTTTTAGAGCCAAGAATTCAAAGGCTATTCACAACATTAGCCTTATTATTGTCAACAAAAGAACTATTTTTCTTATTATCTCTCACCTTTGATTCCTTATTGATTCAAAAATGGTTTTGTAACTCTTCTAAGTAATAGTCTTTAGTATTATGGAGAAGTTTCTTCCTATAACCTTTCCAAGATAAAGGTAATTTCATAATAATTGCCCCTACTTGAAATGATTTGAGAAGTTCAATTTCACAGCTTTTAATTAGTTATCCAACACTTGAAGTTCATGTACTTGTGGTAAAATAGGTATTTCATCATTAAAAATATACTCTATATATTTGGAGATAAGACATTTTTTCATACCTACCTCTTCCACCTTATACTTAAACTCTAATGCATTCCAAATCTTTAAGGTAGACTTTTGATATGTGTGGTGATCATATCATTAGTCTGAAAGTGCATTCAAAATGTGTCCTCTACATACAATTTCATCTTCTTCCCTCTTCTTCATTGTTATCTTCCTTTGGTTTGAAAATTGGAGGGTAAACTAGAATTCAATACATAATAAACTTTCAATGCGGTAAGCATGAACTTTAACTTGTCTCTCCATCGCATGAAATTTGTTCCATCAAAACAATCAAGACAAATAAAGTCTTGATTCATCATCTTAATTGTGTTAGTTTCCATGATATCTTCTTCCACAATCAATGCCAAAATTTTTTCTTTTAGATTATTAGAAAAATTTGATATTTTTAATGTGGAGAAAAATTATAATATCAAGAACTATTAACGCAATATAAATATATGTAATAATAAAAATTAAAAGAGATGCAGACAAACACTTGATTTAGGCTTTAAACATAATTGAAGATTGCTTTCTTAAAAGCAAAATTTGCTCCTATTCCTTGTTGAATTTTGCTAGAAGGATTTCTTGTAAATTGCTTTAGTAAATATGACAAACCTTTAAATTCTTTGCACTTATAAAATAGTGAAAAGAATTTGTTAGGAATAAAATTGTGTTTTTGATCTTTTGCTATTGGGGGGAAAGATGTTTCTAACTTGTAGATGGTTTTTCTATATCAAACACTAACAATAAACTCGTCTATATACAGAGTTAATGTTAAAGGACATAACCATTCATAACTAGATACAACCTTTCATAAATGGATAAAATCCACATATTTTTCTAAGAGTCAGAACTCTCTTAAAAGTTACAACTATTTACATAACAATTCTAAAAGTTACAACTCTTGAAATAAATAATAAAAATATAAATATGACTTTATATTTAAACAAATATTACTATATATATATATATAAGGAAAGTATAAAAAGTACCTTATGATTTGAGCTTTTTACACTTGGAGGATTGTGAAATTTTTTTGATAGAAAAGTACCTTGTGATTAACGTTGTTAGCAAAGTTTGTCAAATATTTTTATGATGTGTTATTGTTAAATCAAATTTTTATAATTTTTTAATTAGATGTGGTAAAATTTTAGACATCATATGCCTTTTTTTAAATTCAATAAAAAATCTTAAATTTTTTAATTTAGAATTAATAATATTTTGATAAAAACATTCTTTTTCTCCCTCATCATTGCCAATAGTAAGTTCATCTTGATCGGTGCATATGAATCATTCACCCAAAAGTCACACAAACACGTTAATTATCCCTTTCATCTAATAAATCAAACATATCTTTACACATCTTCACAAAAATTCCACCACCTCTACCTCTCCTAGACATGACACCTATTCCAATTTCAGTTCCTACTCCAACTTCACCATTACCACCACCACCACATGGTGGAGATGTCGTCATCGATCATGTTTTTGTCTTATCTCCTAATGTCTTTAAGTTCAAATCTGCCTTCGTAAATACGTATCCCAACCCTAGCTATTTTCACAGCTTGTTCAACTCTATCCACATCAAGAACGGTAACGACTAATGATATAATGTAGCTAGAGATGACGTTTTTGCCTCTGATGGCCTTATGCTTCCTCCACCTACTGAGATTGAGCTCGACAAAGGATTCGCCTTGTGTGAGTGTCAACGAGACTTTCTCAACCTCACCTGTTGCAGCTACTTCATCATCCAACACACATCCTTCAAATGAGAACCATAAAAGTTTTTCTCAACCTCACTTTTCTAAAACTGAAGACCAAAACTTCAAAACTAAATTGAGATTTTGATTTGATTGTTTAATTTTGGTTGATCTTGTGGAATTTGGGATTGAGGATTTTGATTTTGTAGATTTCATGTTTGTTGAATATTAATATTTATTTCTTTTCTAATGAAATTAATTATTAAAGAATATCGCCATTTAGATATGAACAACCATGTTTGCATATTTCATAATTAAAATTTCTACAGATTTCATGTTTGTAGAATTAAAATCAAAAGCAGTTTCACATAAAATAATATGTTTGCAAACATATTTCTACATATTATTTTAATATTTTCTACAGTTTTGGAGATTTCATGTTTGGACAAAAGTTGTTTTCTAAATTCATATGAATCCATGATTAAAATTTATGCATATTTCATGTTTGCAAAAAAAGTATCTACAAATATGGATAGAATTAAAATTTGTTTTACTTTTTTGGACAAAAATTATTTTAATTAAAACTTGTTTTACCTTTTTTTATTTTTTATCAAAATATTATTAGTTCTAAATTAAAAAATTTAAGAATTTTTATTTAATTTAAAAAAGATATTTGATGTATAAAATTTTGCCACATCAAATTTAAAAATTATAAAAAATTTGATTTAACAGTGACACATCATCAACAATGGAAGAAATTTATATATTTAGCAAATTTTGTTATCATTGTTAATCGCAAATTACCTCTCTATCAAAAATAAATCACAGCCTCTTAATTGTAAAAAGCTCAAACCACTTTGTTGTACTTTCTTTTTTTTTTTTTACTTTTTTTTTTTGTACTTTTCTCTCTTTCTCTATATATGTATAGTGCTCGACCTATCGTCATTTGCTCTATTGAGTTCAATAATCTAATATTAATATAGCACAATAATTTGTGAAATTAGAGTGAGTGATTATGGAATCATATTTGACCTCATTATATATCATTAATTGTCAGCAGTTTTCAGTTGATGACTAAAAATATAATTTATCTTTATTGCATTATTGTCCATATATACCAAAATTCATTAGTTATGCACAATAATGCAACAAAGGATTTCCTAAAAAATAATGACAATACATATAGTATAAGTTCGTTATTGATCATTTTATTCATTTATGTGCAGGATTTTTTTTTTTTTGAATATTGAAGAAAGGAGATTACATTGGTAAAATTCAAATCATAACGTCTATTTTTAGATAGTCTTATTTTACCACTAAATTAAGACAATAATTTAATTTATGTGCAAGTTATTTATAAAACAAATTGACTGGAAAGAGTAATGAAAAAAATTAATTAACGAATTTTTAAATCTTACAATATTATAGTAATATGAAAATAACAGAATTATAAAAAATTTTATGAATAATTATTTTCAATAAAATATATTTGTAACGAGTATAAAGATTTATAAAAAAGAAATCCCATAATTACATTGTCTTGGAGCTATTAATTAAGTGTTTTCTTGATTGTTTTCCAATTCCCACTGAAATTATCAAATAAGAATAATGTAATAATTAACTGCATGCCCCATGCTGAGAGAGATGTATGCGATCAATTTCATTCAGACCATAATGTCATATCTTGGACTCTGAATATTGAATTGATGAAGTACATACCTGTAAAATTTTGCCTAAAGCGACTTTCCAGAACCAAAATTTTACAATCTTTTTCTATGTAAAAAAATTATGTTATTGAATAAATATCTAGAATAAATGATATAAAAATAGAAGAATATGTTTATTTACACGAAAATTAATTTAAACTAAGTACATTAGACCAAATTGAACGACTAATTCTGTCATTGTTTTACTTTCAAGTAACATTTTAATAAACAAAATTAATCTCATATTTTTATCCAAGGTAAATATCTAATAAAACATTGTAAAAATATAAATGGACTACAAAGGAAATTAAAAAATTTAATTAAGGCAATATAAATAAACTTAGTGAGGGAAAAATATAAATTGGCTAAATTTCATGAAACAATTATATATCATGGATCTAGATTTATGTAGTATCATTGACCTGACTTTAAAAATAATGTACATGCAGTTAAGAACTAATATACAAGTAGTTCAATACTAATGTATATGTAAGGATCAATGTATATCTACGAAAACATTTTCGCGTTTTGAAAACGTTTCCTTCCAAAAAAACTCACTAAAACTCTCCTGAAACATTTTGAGTATATTTCTACAATTTTGAAAAATTAAGAAACATATTTTCATTTTAGAAACACATTTTTTTCTACTATTAATTTTAGTTATGAAACTTATGGATAATTAATATTTATTTTTTGATATTTAATTGATTATTATCATTTCATTTATTTGTTTATGGTTAATATTGATTTAGATAATTATTTTTAATATTATTTTTGTATGGTTTCATAATTAGTTACTTTAATATTTATTATATATAAAAAAATATTTATAAACATATCCTTATATTTTTTTATATTTACACATTTACTCAACATTTCGTTTTTTATATTTTGAAAAAATATCATTTTTCCGTGTCCGTTTTCATGTTTTTTTATTTCACTTTTCTCATTTATGTGCTATCTAAATATATAAATATTTTAATATACATGCAATTCAATATTAATATATATATGCAGTTAAAATTAAAAGTATATATAATTTTATATTAATATACATTGATCTGATATGGGTTCAAGAACCACCATGAACACGAATCTATTATATAATTTACGTTCATAGAAGCTCAAGTTGGACTTTGAGTGGCTAAGGCCCAGGTCGGGCATGACGCAATCAATGTTGTTTCCATGATGGGTGCTTCGGCCCGCCTTATGTCTCGATATGCTCAACCTCCACTCATCTCAGTTCAATTAAATTTCTAGTTGGGGGGGGGGGGGGGGGGGGGGGGGGGGGGGGGGGGGGGGGGGGGGGGGGGGGGGGGGGGGGGGGGGGGGGGGGGGGGGGGGGGGG
>CATIWR010506849.1:0-44650 GCA_949677035.1 Omphalea diandra | reverse complement strand
ATATATATATATATATATATATATATATATATATATATATATATATATATATATATATATATATATATATATATATCAGAAAGTACAAAATAGAGGCATAGGAATGAAAAATTAACAATTGGGCAAAACATACAGTGCAGCTTATTTTTCTTAAAAATTTTTACTTATAAATAAATATATACAGTATCACCAGCAACGATTAGGATAACACTTCACACATGATATTGATAAATGGTTTAAAATTTTACACAGATGATAGACCATATGGTAAATTCTCAGCATAAAATATAAGTTTTTCAATTTAAAATAATTGCCACAGAAAAATTTTCGCATAATAAATAAAGCACATAGAAATCAGCAACATCGGATATAAAATCATTGAACTATGACATGAGAAACTTGAATTTATAGAAAAGAAATTATGCTTCAAAATCGTTTCATGAAAGCAAGAGCCGATGAAATATTTGCTGGTCATCTAACACAAACAACACACAGATCACAACCCAGCAGTGCACCACCAACGCCATGTGCATAACGAAGAGCTTTATTGTGAGCATTAGTACGTTTAGATGATTACGATTATGGAGTTCATCATAAAGTCGACAACAACAGAGTTGACTTAGAGAAGTAAGCAAAAATTTAAACAAACAGATACACAAGTTACATTACAAGCTCTCAACTTTCAACTAAATACACCCAAAAAAAAAAAGCAATCTATAAAGAAAAGAATCCAATTAAAAAAAAAAAACTCACCACCACATGAGAGGCAGATAAATCAGAAGCATCTGATAACCGAAGTCGACTTAACCTTCTAGGGGAGATAGAAACCACTTCATGAATCTCCTGAACGCCGCCCCCTTTAGTAAAGTATTGAACGTCCAACGCAGGAGCAGACACGCTCTCCTGACACGCCACTTCTGCTTCCGCCACCATATTTCATTTACCACTGATATTTTCTTTCCTTCCTTCTTTCTGGATTTTCTCGCACTTCCTTTCTTTCTGCCTTTTTTTTTTTTCAAAAAACAAATTTGAATTTTGTTTGGCTTGAAACGATCAAATTTTGAGGCAAGTGGGCGTCGATTTCAATTTGTAGGGAGTCAGACCGGTAACCGGTCGGTGGACGCGTGTGAGTTCGTGCACCATATATGATTTGAGTGGGGAGTCTGACACGTAAGTGCGAAATAGGTTAGGCTTGACGGACACGTGACAGTTTCTAGGTAGACGCATGACTTTTGGTCGACTCGGAGGGGTGTTCCTGTTGTAGGATGAGTGTAACGACCTTCGTGCAATTCCCATTCATGAGTTGTCACGTGGACTTTTACAGGGGTAGCTTTGGAAAATTATTTTTCGCCGACGTCGACGTCGCTAACTTTGGTTTGTGTGCGTTCGCGATGTATGGCTGAGGGTAGCTCCTTCCTTCCTGCTATTTAAACGTTTTTTTCGATGGTAATATAGTTAATTTAAGTGGGAGAAAAATCAAATTAAACCAATGGATAGAAATCCCTACTTATATTTATGCAACTAAGAATATACTCAACCTAAAATACTAATATAATTTTTGTTCAATCTGAATAAGGATATTAAATTTTAAATTCATTCTAAATTAAACAATTGTTGAGTTCTTCATAGAGAAAATTAGTGTGGAAAAATGAATGAATAACGGATTTCAAAATTCAAATTTGCAAAAATTGTTGGTTTTGAGAGTTTGAAACATATATTTTATTTGAGCAGAATGAATGTAGGGACCTGCCTGAGTATACAAAAATATGAATACATATATTTTAGATTTTTTTAGATCACTTAAAAGGGAATAAATCTGTCACAATTTCATTGTTATTTGATCATTTATATTATAAGGAAAGCACTTAATACACTTATAAGAGATAAATACGCTTAATTATTGCATACAAGAAAAATTTTAATCTAAATCATAGATATGAAAGTATTAATAAGGTAATAGTGATGATTAAAAAAAAGGGGGGGCGAGGACAGGAGTTGGTTTGGTTTGGTGGCCCTCGTGGAGAGAAAGGTCTCGGAGATTTAAATTTGTTTTAAAAAGTATTGAAGAAAGTACTATGTTCGTCAGATTTAAATTTTAATGTATACATTTTGGATAATTTTACTGCAGTAAAATGTCAGAACTCATAGACTATATTAGACTAAAGCTGTGTTGTCAAAATAATATAACGGTAATATTACACCATTTTTATCAATACTTTCTTTAAAAAAAAAAATTATGGAATTAAACGGTTTCCTTTTACATAATGAACGAAGAGTCAATAATCTAATTAATCATTTGGGATTTTTTTTTCTCATTTATCCGCCGTCCACCTAACCATATATCGACTGAAAATAGTATGAATATATAAAAAGGCAAGTTGCAGGTTCGTCTTTTTAACGCATCTAACTAATACATTACGGACGAATTTGGAAATTTCGGTTCAGCCGCAGCGGAAAACTTGAGGCGAGTACATTACGCCTACGGGCTCTTAGCCACTGAGTTCAGTGGCAGGACATTTGACTTTTTTTTTTTTTTTTTTGTAATGATAATGATTTGTTGACAATTATTTGAGATTTGAATACTTTATAATTTAATAGCAAAAACTATTTCTTTTTTCAATTAAACAAATGAAAGTTTCATATGTATACTTTTTCTACAAATTTTAGTTAGTCATCAATTAATCACCTTAATTGAAGGGGAAAAAAAGGAAGCTTATACAGAAAGACATAAATTTCTAATAAATAAATTAAAGATAATAAAATAGTTAGCCCCAACTACTTTATTATTTCACAATTGTTTTTTATATTTAAATACTACTATAAACATATTTTGAAATCTTCTACTAACTAAACTGATAAAAGTAACTCAACTTAAATGTATAGATTTATCACTTAATTTTATAACTAGCTATTATTATATAAATACTTCAATGTCTGTGCTATTTATATTAATATTATGGGATTATATATCAAGGGGGTTCACACTCAAATAATTTGACATCCATATATTTAGATATTCTCAGAGAAAAGTAGGTAGGTACATATTCACGTTGAGCTCCAAACTTGCACCAAAAACCGACCAATAAATTGTGCGTATCAAATTATTGGGAGACGAAGATGGGTTTGGTTTGGCCAATTATTTGGACTATGTCCTCAGTTAGGGGTGACAAAAAAAAAAAAAAAAAGATAAGATTCACGTTAGGTAAAATATTAAAAAAACAAAAACAAAACAAACAGCTATGGGATGAGGATTCTTGGTAATGGCAAAATAGGGAAAATGCGAAAAATGCTTTTGTTTACTTTGGCGATTGTTTTCTGTAACATGCCACTGTTGCTGTCAGTATTATGGTTGGTTCAAACTTACAGATGAGACCCACTTCATTCTTCTTTTTTTTTAATATATATATATATATATATATGCTACGTGGCGTGTCTCTCAGAGAAAGGAGGAAACCCTCTCTGTTTGTATATTTTTTATACTACTTGTTTTGTTTTAAGAAGCAAACGGTGTACGGAATGGAATGGAAGTTTCTTTCCAATTCCCACGAAGCTTCTCAAAACTAAAGACATTAGGCCCTTTAGAACTTCAACAACTGCTTTGTAGAGTTGGACCTCGACAAACAGGCCTGTGGCTGGATTTTCATTTGGGGCTTAATCCATTAATATTTTCTAATTGGAACCTAGTTGTTTAATCCATTAATATTTTCCCCACTTCACCAATTCTGTATCTGCCTAGCTAGTGCTTAGAAATGGAGGTCGTGGTCCAACACCTAATATAGCTTGTTGACCAAAGACAGTGAAATTTATTCAAGATAGCCCAACATGTTTGACAATTCTGAGTTGAATGGAGAAAGTCTATATCATGGCCGGAAATCAAAATCACCGAATTATAAAACTATGACTTTATGAGTCTAAATTTCAATCAGAATTAGTCAACCAAAAAGAAATTTCTTATATAATCAAATGGGTTTTTGAGTTTGTGTTAAAATTATGAGATTATAAACCTAACTTTATAGTTGGAGCTAACTAATAATAATAATAATAATAACTTCTCAGTTTCAATTGACTTGATTGTATACTGCTCTTGCGATTTTAAGTGTAATGCATCAACAAGTCATTCACAATTTTATTTTTTTTTATGTAAACTAAAATGATCTAAAAGGAGGAGATTGGAAGACAGAAAAAGCTGGAAATGTATCGTATGAATTAATTAGAAATGGATTAATAATGGTCCTAATTGGTACTTGAGATGGTCCATAACTGCAATTTGGTTCAATAACTCTGGGTCTCAGAATGCCTTTTTTCTGGTGCAAAATTGGCATTATCTGTAGTACTATACAGAGTTTGCGATAGCCATGTCATTGAATCCGCTCACACGCAATTCTGTACAAGGAGGCAGGCAGTTTTGGATAGCCTGCTCACCCCATCATTATAACACAGTAAGCTCATTTAATCAATCCATTAAATTGATATTAAAAAAAAAAAGGAAAGAGAATGACATTTGGATTCTTTTTTTTTTTTTTTTTTTTGGGTCAAAGCATTTGGATTCTTTCTATGGGTTCCAAGAAGAGAAAAAAAAAAAAGTGGTAGCCAAGCCATCAAAATTTACATGTCCATAGATTGGTCGTAATATGTGGGTGGTTGACTAAGTAGGGTTTTGAGAAGCGATTAATTCAAAGTGTGGGATCCAATTGTTATGAATGGGATTATAAGTTTCAACAAACATCTCCTTTCCTTTAGAAGGAGCTTACCTCTTTCTTGTAATATACTACTTTTACTCTTCCAATCCAATTACATATAGCTAATTTCTCCATCTTTACCCATTTCCACGCGCCATTCATCCTTCGACATATATTTTTATCAGTATTTTATTTGTTCTATTAATTAATTATCCCTGTGTTATGAATTATAAATTATAATTTAATATATTATTTAAATAAATTTTAAATAATATTAATTTACAAATAATAGTAAATAATTAACATAATAAATAATAGTTTTTATTGTTTTGAAGGAGCAAAATGTGATTGAGACTCCCAAAAAAATAATTTAAAAATTATGTTCGCACTAATCATGAATTTCGCAAAATGTGATTGCGTGTGTGTGGGTTGAAAAAGTCGCCAACAGATCAGTCCCATGGTTACAAACATCATTCAAATTTTCAACCAGTGAATAAATTATATTATTTTGGTTTGTTTTAATTGTTGATTTTGAATTCAACTTTCATAAGTGGAAGTAATTATTTTTAATATTAAAAATACAAAAAATAGAGAGATAATGGAAAAAGCAAAAAAAAAAAAAAATCAGTGCTTTTAGAATTAAATTGAATCAATTAATCAGTTGATAAAAATAAATATTAATTATTAATCCAATTTGATTAGAAATATAAATTAATAAATAATTAAAATTGAGAAAATAAAATAAAATAAAATATTAAATTGATTTAATTTAATATTATTTTTATAAATAAAAAATATATTTATTATAATAATAAATTTTAAATATTAAAATTTATTTTATTACACAATCATATTATATATTTTTTATTATTTAAAATATTCTTTATATATTTTTAAAATTTTAAAATTAAATCAATCACATTTAAAATAAAAAAATGGGTTAGTTGTGTTTGTTTTAAAACCATTGAAAAAGTACCGCTTGAATCATCGAAGCAAATCCAATCCAATTGATTATGGCCTACCAAAGCAATCATAATAGGTTTGTTATATTAGGCATAGCAATATATGAACGAAAGGTTCATAACACGTGCGATAATTTAAAAAGATGTGCGCACAAATAATTTTTCACACTTCAAATCCATAAACAATTTTTATATTTTTGCGTTCTTTCAATTTTTACTTTTTTTATAATTTTATGTAATTTATGTTATTATATAATTAAATATAAATATTTATATATAATTTATATTAATATAATTTTTTAATATAAATATTAAATATTATATTAATTTATGTTTAATATTATTAAATGGATTATATGTTTTTTATGATTCATTTGTTATATGGCATAAATTGATTAGTTGAAATATATAAATTCATTTTTTATGAATTATAGATTTTATTTTTTATGAATTGTATATTTATTTAGCATAAATTGTAGATTTATTACATTAAACTGTATGTTTATTTTTTATAAACTGTAGTTTTATTTTAATATAAACTTTAGACTTATTTTGATATAAACTTTATATTTATTATATTCATTTTTGTAAATTATAATTTCATGTTTTTTATAAGTTATAAAATTTATTTTTTAATAATATATAAATTCATTTTTTGTAAACTATAGGTTCATTTTGATATAAATTATAATCTCATTTTTTATAAACTGTGAATTCATTTTTTATAAACTGTATATTCATTTTAATATAAACTGTAGATTCATTATCAGTGAACTATATGTTTATTTTTTTAAAATTGTAAATTCGTTTTTTATAGTTAAATATTTTGATATTTTTAATTTATTTTATAGTATTAAAATTGATAAACTTACAGTTTATACTAATTTTTTTAATGAAAAATAAGAATTTTTTTTTAAACATAAGAAATAATAATAATGTAATTAAAAATAAAAAATAGATGTATAAAGTATAAATATGTATATTTAAAATAAATAAATTTGTTAAAAGATAAATAAAATAATAGTATTTAAAGTAAAAAAAAAGTTTGTTAAAAAAAGAAATAAAACAATAATTACCAAAGAGATGAACTATTTCATATTTATTGTCACAAAATATTATCAACAGTAATCTGTGATATAGTTTGTCGCCATAATATAGTATTTAATTAAAAGTCTGTTTGACAGTTTGGAGCTGCTTCATTTTCAAGTTGTGCAAAATGATTTTGTGGTCAAATTAACAAATTCCCCTTTTAATAATTCAACAAAAAAATCCCTTTTAACTTTTCTTAAATAATATTAAAAGAATATTACTTTTTCCGCATTGATTATTTTTTTTATTTGTTAAAATAACAAAAAATTCAGAATTTAGAATTTTATTATCTCTATATATTAATATGGTATAACATTTCATTAATTTAATAAAAGTTATCACAAATAAATAAGTAAATTATTGTTGAAATTGAAAAATATATTCAATTGAAATAATTTAATTATTATTTACATAGTTTAATTTGATTTATTTTAATAAATTTCAATTCAATTTAATTATTTTTTTAGTTCGACTTGACTATAAATATAATTTTATAGATACATGATTAAAATATAATATATGTCTATATATAATGAACTATATTATATGTGAATTAATTTCACTCATTATTAATTATTTTTATGAAAGTTATTTTTTATTTAAAATCATTTAAATTTTAATATTATTTTTATGAAGACTATATAACTAATTTTAAACTTATTTTACAAATAAAATATAATTATATCAAAATGAAATACTATTAAAATTTTGAATAAAATGTAATTTTGAGTCTCTTAAAATTTACAATTTATTGAGTGAGTTGCATTAGATAATTTAAAAATTAAATGATTTTTCAAAGTAAAAAAATTAGTGGAAATTAGTTAAATTCAAATCACTATGAGAAAAACTAATTCAATCCATATTATTAAGACAAATAATTTAAACAATAGATTTTAAAATAACTTACTACAAAGTTAATTAAAATTAAACTGAATTAAATTATAAGTTTGTTTTTTTTAAATATTCTGGTATTTAGTTTGTCAGTTCAACTTTTTTAATAAAATAAAAGATTATTTTAATATATAATTTAACAATATTATTTTAATTGATTTAATTATATAAAAATTATTATTTTAAAAAATATTACTCTAATAAGATTGTTTTATCTTCGTTTACTTTTTATTTTTTTGATTTTCTAAAATTTGGGGGGGTCCTAAGGTTAGTTTATTATTATTGTTCAAAGAGACAGGAAAAAAAAACCTTTGAAAGGGTAAAAGTCGGACCATGTGAGTTTGAACGGTCAAAAAGATGAAACAAAAGCAAAAGATATAAAAATACAAGGTGGGGTTAAAATATCAAACGCATCATTAAATTTGTCATTAAGATACAATAAAAAATAAAATAAACTGTTTTATCAAATTTATATTTAAATTTATATGATTTCATTAAAATTATCTTTTAACAATACTTTTATGTATCATTATACTCATATTTAACTCATTTATTTTATATTTGTTGCAGTTGAATGAACAAATAAAATTATATGATTAGAAAATATATTTAAAAAATATACTTAAATATATTTTGATAAAAATATAATTTCCTTAAACCTTAAAACCTTTAAATCTTTAAATCCAAAAAAATATAATTTTATTTTGATATAATAATGTTTTTATAAAGTAATAATTATTTTTATTTATTTAATTATAATAAATATAAAAAGAAATTGATTAAATAATAGTATAATGAAGTATAAAATACTACTTAAAAAATAATTTTAATGAAATAATATAAATTTATAAGATAAATTTGGTAAAAAAATTATTTTATCTTTTATTAAAATCTTAAGACAAATTTAAGAGTGTATTTATTGCTTAGGCTAAAAAGAAGAAAAGGAAACAAATATATAAATGTTTGTGCTGTATCGCAATTGGGTTTGGCTGCCAACGCCATGTTCTTTTCAGATTAGAAGGGTATTTTTAATGAAATAATATAAATTTATTGATGAAATTGATAAAAAAGTTTATTTTGTTTTTATTATTATTTTAAAATAAATTTGTTGCTGTGTTTGATATTTATCCTAAAAAGAAAAAACAAATCCATAAATGTTTGTGCTATATCACAATTGGGAATGACTTGCCAACGCCATCTTCCTCTTCAATTCTAAATTCGATTCCTTGAAAATCCTTTCATTTTATCTCTTAATACAAGCCATAGTAATATCATAACCACTAAGCTTTGATTCCGGACATGAATCCTTCTCTTCTACTTCTTCATTTCCGCTGTTTGTTCACTCTATCTGTAAGTTTTTTTTTTTAGTGCTTCCTTCATTATATATTTTTGTGGGTTATCAAGTTGTTCTGAACTTCACGATCTGTTCTTTTTATAATTTTCTTTCATATTTTGAGTTCTGTTAGTTTGTTTAGCTCGATCTTTGTTATTTCCTGGCAATTATTGTTCCAATCTTTTTACTTACTCTCTAGGATCTTTTATGGACAGATTTTTTCACTTACCTTTGTTGAGTTTTTTACTATTTTCAGATGTATGTTACTATTTGGGGCTTTTGCCGGAATGTGTTTTTGATTAGCTGTTTAAATTAGTTAATGGGCTGGTTTAAAGTTGCAACCTTTATCCGCCAGTTTGAGCAAGTGTTAAAACCCATCTCAAATAAACTTCATTTTGCTATATTTTGCTTATGCATTTGCTGTTCTTTTAGCTAACAGAAAAACGGAGCTCCACTTAGGAAGCAGTTGAGCTCATGGGTTTGTTTAATTTGCTGGAGATGGACTTTTGTCGTCTGTCTTTTCACCCCTTACCCTCCTAGGTTGATTTTTTTTTTCTTTGGTCAAGATCAAAAGAAATTGTCCATCTTCAACTTCATCTCTTTTATCTGCTTAAAAGATTGGTATTGGTTCAAGAAGAGTATTTAGTTCACTGCCAGTGGAGCCTGCTTCATAACTATTAACCGTTTGCTATTAAATTCTGTCTGAAGTTCATTAGGGACTTAACTTTTAATAGCATTATGCACCGTTAGATGCATAAGTGGAGAGATCTGCCAAGACTGTGTCGTGCTATTTGAAGAGCTTTCTTGTACATGTCTTATTATGATGTATATAAAGCTTGCAAGCCAGTTGCACTTGTATTTGTTATTACAAAGTAGTTTACTATTTGCATCTTGGTATTTCCGCAGCTCTCATGTTAGTAAATGTTATTTGCAGATGTATGGATAACATGCCTTGAGCATCTGTAGTTCCAAGTTTTAAATTGTTTTGATTAGTTGTTTGTACATTTGTAATAATGTTCTTGAGGGAGCCACAGATGACACATCTGTGAATCCATATAATTGTCTATCTGTTTATGGTTAAAATTTCCTTTTCCTTTCGCATGAAACTATTAACGTCAATATGTACTTGCAGGTGAATTTCTAAATCTATAATAAGTTGGAAGGTGATTTTGCGAGGGAATCTACTGGGTTTTACTTGCTTTTCTTTGTTCTTTGTGCAAATGGCCTCCATGAGTGTCATACCTACTGGGCTACAAGATACAAGTGGAAATGCAGCTGGTGTTGAGAGGTTGCCTGATGAGATGAATGACATGAAAATTAGGGATGACAAGGCAAGTGGTGTTTCTTGTCCTCCTCCTTATTATCATTATGTTCATCACCCACCACTGCTTGTTTGTAATGGTTTGGTTTCAATGTTATTTATGTGAAAATATTGAACATTTTACAGGAAATGGAAGCAACTGTTGTGGGTGGTAATGGAACAGAGACAGGTCATATTATTGTCACAACTATTGGTGGCAAAAATGGACAGCCAAAACAGGTTATTGTTTCTAATTGTTATGCCCTTTTAAGCAGAGTTGTGGTCGCTTTGAGGTTATGATGATAAAGTTGTCCTTTCATGGTTGTAGACTATAAGCTATATGGCTGAGCGTGTTGTTGGACATGGATCTTTCGGAGTAGTATTCCAGGTAGATGTCAATTGAGTTTTCAAATAGGTGCAACTTTGCATACTTATGCATGGGTTTTGCTAATGTGGTGTTTTCAAAGTTGACAGTTGAACAAAACTCTGAATTTTCTTTTGCTCTTTGATTTGGATATTCAGGCTAAGTGCTTAGAGACTGGTGAAGCTGTCGCTATTAAAAAGGTTCTACAAGATAAAAGGTACAAGAACCGAGAGCTGCAAACCATGCATCTTCTAGACCACCCCAATGTAGTGTCCCTGAAACACTGTTTTTTCTCAACAACTGAAAAAGATGAGCTATATCTTAACCTGGTGCTTGAGTATGTCCCTGAGACTGTCCACCGGGTGATCAAACACTACCATAAGATGGGCCAAAGGATGCCCCTAATATATGTGAAACTTTATTTTTATCAGGTATGCGGCGCAGAGTTCCATTTTTCGTATTTGTAATACGTGCATGCTATATACTGCAATTTTGATATATAATCTATTGGCCACATGTCACCGTTTACTTGTTTTGCCTATCTTTTGTTTTGTTTTAATTTCTTAATAGTTCTAACCCATTAGCCACCCTGGTTAATTTGTCACCTTGTTTGAATGCTTTATTTTTCATATATTCTGACAGATTTGTAGAGCTCTTGCTTACATTCATAACAGTATGGGAGTGTGCCACAGGGACATAAAGCCTCAAAATTTGTTGGTAAGTTGAAAGGGGCATTTACCACTACTGTAGTCAATTAGTCCCAAATCTTGCTTTATTACGTTGTTCATTAATTATGCATCTTATTCTGACTACTTTTGCTCATTTGAAATCTGTTAATTTTTGTAATAGGTCAACCCACATACTCACCAGCTGAAACTGTGCGACTTTGGAAGTGCAAAAGTTTTGGTTTGTATATCTGATTCTGAAATTGTTATCTTGTTTAACTGTTGTAGATGTTTGATTATTTGTTATACTAATGTTACTTGATATTTGACAGGTGAGAGGGGAACCAAACATATCTTATATATGTTCTAGGTACTATAGAGCACCTGAACTTATATTTGGTGCAACTGAGTACACCACAGCAATTGACATATGGTCTGCTGGATGCGTTCTGGCTGAATTGATACTTGGACAGGTTGGGGGCTTCTTTTATATGTTTG
Source organism: Omphalea diandra (assembly GCA_949677035.1). Lineage (NCBI taxonomy): Eukaryota > Viridiplantae > Streptophyta > Magnoliopsida > Malpighiales > Euphorbiaceae > Omphalea > Omphalea diandra. The sequence goes on along the minus strand of CATIWR010506849.1, from coordinate 32,869 downwards.
GTTTCCTGTATTTTCTAGAGATTAAATATATCTAACTGACATAATGTTTCCAATGATGCCAGCCTCTCTTTCCTGGTGAGAGTGCAGTTGACCAGCTTGTTGAAATTATAAAGGTAATGTGTTTGGGAAATTCTGAAATTTCTCACCAAGATAATCTGTACTAAACCATCCATTTTTCTGTTCATATCTGAATTTGGATGTTCTTCGACCTTGCCATAGTTATAATTCCTGGCTCTGTGGATGTTTTCTATGATAATCCTTGTTGAAGTACATTGATTGACTATTGATGTTTGAACAAATGATATGCATTTAATGTATTCGTATTGAACTCTGAGAGATCTTTCTCACTGATTTGAGAAAATCCAAACTTTTCTTTTATGTATAGTCTCTTGTTCTTTCTTTTTTACTAATAATTTATGTGATTTTCTTGCAGGTTTTGGGTACCCCAACACGGGAGGAAATCAAGTGCATGAATCCTAACTACACTGAGTTCAAATTTCCACAAATTAAAGCTCACCCATGGCACAAGGTACTAGAAATATCCTTTGAATTGTGATTCTCTTCAATTTGAAGTCCTAGTGATGAGACGCCGTGGTCTTATCTTCATCCATTATTCTTGATCACCAGATATTCCATAAGCGCATGCCCCCTGAAGCTGTGGACCTTGTCTCAAGACTATTACAATACTCTCCAAATCTTCGAAGTTCAGCTGTAAGTACAAACTTTCCTACAAGTTGCCTAAGCTGGAAGAGAGTGTGTGTGTGTGTGTGTGTGTGTAACCCAGACACTCATCACTTTGTATGTCATGCCTGTTATTATTGTTTAGTTCTTTAGGAACTTAACAATGATTTTTATCAATTTGTCCGTATTTCTTGCAGTTAGAAGCTTTGATCCATCCCTTCTTTAACGAGCTACGTGACCCTAACACTCGCTTACCAAATGGACGATTCCTTCCACCACTTTTCAACTTTAAACCTCATGGTAATGAGCTATCGTTGAAAGTTATTTTACATTCTGTCATTGGAATGCCCTTTGATAGTAGTTGTTGATGTCTCTCTTTTCTATGGTCAGAACTGAAGGGAGTGCCATTTGAGATGTTGGTGAAGCTAATCCCAGAGCATGCAAGAAAGCAGTGTGCCTTCATTGGGTTGTGATGCGTATGTAGTTCCTTGTAGTTACCATCTGCTGCTTGCAGGAAAATGTGCTGTAGAGAAGTAGTTAGTTTCAGTGTTATTTGTTATCTGTTATCCACCCCTTGTTCATTTATTCCTTCTTATGATTATTCTTTTTTTTTTTTTTTATCGTTTCTTTATCTTCTATTTTTGTAGAGAGTAGGCGAAATGCTGGTTCTGCTTTTTATGTTGTTAAGCCTATTAGGATATGCTGACCCTTAAACGAGTTAAGACATAATCAACACATTCTATCGATTATATAGTCTTTCTTTGCTTTTGGATATCTTACGACAAGGATACTGCATTAAAAGAAGCTTTCTTATTTCCTTGATTCTTGTTAAACCGTCGTTTTCAGGTCTGAACATTGTACAGATGATAGCCTGTGCAGGTTACCTTATGCTCTATCTAAAACGGCACCTTTGGATATCTTGACGGCATGTTCAGTGGCGCTAAGCTATGAGAAATGAAATCTCATTTTTTAACTAGTATTTTTTTTATTTTGATATTTTTATTTGATATATTTTAATATATAAAAAATAAATATTTTATTAAATTTATGTATAATAATTTTATATTTTTTAAACAATGAAATTTTAAAAATAATGAGACATTTTAATTTTTTTTAAGAATTTCATTTTAAAATTTTTTATACAAGTAAAAATTTTTATTTTAATTTAAATATTTGATGTATTAAATGTGCCTTTGATTAATATATAGAGCAATGCACTCAAGAAGCATGGTATGGACGGTAAGCAATAAACTTTTGATTAATATATAAAGCAATGCAATCAAGAAACATGGTATGGACAGTAAGCAATAAATTTTTGATTAAGTGGTATTAAAAGCTGAAAATTCTAATTTAAATTCATTCCGATTGGAGCCAAACTGACCAGATAAATAGAATGTACACATAATTGCGGTCCGCTAGAAATTTTATGAAGATACGCTTGGCGAGAAAGGAAGACAACTTATTGACTAGGGCTGGGCTCGTCTTGCAACGTTGTTTAACTATTGTACCACAGCTGGGTTTTGAGGCATTTGCTTGAAAGACATAGATTTAAAGGAATTTTGTTGCGCATCACACGTAGCTGAAAGTGTAAATTGGGAAAAAGTTAGTGGGGTTAATTTTATGGGCGAGAAGTTACCAAAGTCTTTTTTTTTTTTTTTTTTTTTTTTTTTTCAGACCAAAATGCTCTTGAGGCATTTGCGTGGACTGGGGCTTATGGCCTTTGTTGAGCCACTCACTTGGAACTTTATAGCTTAGCCTCAGTTTTCCATATCAGGCTTCCAATGGTGTTAGGCATCGTTCTAAATAGGAAAAGGTGTGGTAGTACGGGACGCGCACCTCGACTCTAAAATTATGCTTGAAATTTTTATTTTTTATTTTTTAAAACACGATCAAACACGATCAACATTAAAAGTTACCATCCATCTACTGTTACATAAATATAAAAATAAAAAAATGAATTAATTATGTTATATATATATTATGTTCCATATTTAATATATTATATATCATATATATATTATTTGATATGACCAAAATACAAATAATGAATGATATTTGATCAAATCCAATATAAAATTTATAAAAAAAATCAAACACAATCCTTCAAAAAGAGGCCTAAAAGTTGGTCATTCTATTACTTAGTCTAATCTGCCTATGTGTCACACAATCCTTCAAAAAGAACTTTATTGCTTAGCCTTAGTCTTCATCTTGTTCCGGGTGAAATAGGTCATATTTTGAAGAATATAGTATTTAGGTTATGTTCAGCTGCATGTAGTTGAGATTATACTAAATGATCCTATATCTTGACCTGATCTGGTGCTATCAATATGAAGTGAACATCCGAGGTATCACCCAAACCTGCCCAACCATTTGCTACTGGAGATTTACCGTATCAAACAATGCCTAAATGTGAGAGTAAAAATTTTTTGATTCATTGCTTACAAAATATAATCAGACTGTTATGGCTGTTCCCACAAGAACCAATAACTGAGTACATTTTTCAGTAGAGAAGTGAAGTTGGTCCCAGGCCTAAATTTAAATTTCTGTTCATATGACGTTCTGCTGTTGTAGAGAGAATAAAATGAACTGCAATGGAAGATATTGTGGCAGAGCAGAACAAGATATAGGCTAAGATATTCAATGATGAATCAGAAGAAACTGCCGTTCTGATTTATGGTTTCTTTCGAGCATGTTTTGCTCACACATAGAATAAGATATCCATCAGAAGATGTGAAATCCATGCTGCAAATATCATTAAAATTGTGGAACCATAGAAATGGTGCAAAAAGTGAATCCAAATTGATCGACATATCAAATTATTTCAGATGCAGGAACAAATAGGAATCAAGCACCAAAAAGTCGATATTTTTATGGACATTTCCATTATTAAAGCTTTGAATTTGATGGAAAAAGTATCAACATGTTGCCTTTTTATGGAAGAGCCATGGATATATATCTGCATCCACTATTTTGATTGAAGTTAACTGAATATGTTACTTCACGGAGCCTCCAAAATCATATTTGATAAAAAGGATGGAGAGACCTATTCTTTGTGTTAAATTTTCTTCTCTATGATTATTATAATCTGATTAATATAACCCATTATCAATACTAATTAACTAGCAGAAATAGTTGACAAGAGAATTTTAAAGCTGCCACTATTAATGTCCAGAGCTTGAAATCTTTTCTGGCAAATCTTTAAATGGAAGCAAGGCAATAGCTAGATCGATCATCATTAGCTATCACCGAAAGAAGTGACTGAGAAATACTGACCAGACAAATGTTTTCATTGATCATTTTGGTCGGTCACAGACTAAGCCTCTGCAAACTTTGCCAACGGTAAATACGGATATTGGATGAGCATATGATCTCGCGCAATCCGAAATTGCAATATATTAGTAATGTATGATACTGTAAGTACCCCACATTCAGGTAATTTTTTTATTGCGTAAAGCACTCTCATACGTTTTATAAAAATTTAATCTTTTATTTTTTAAAATCAAATTATTATATTTATGTTTTTTTTTTTTTGAATAAAACCTTGTGATTACCATTAAACTTGATCAAAAGCAAGACTTGACAATAAGAAAAGAGGAAGATCAACTTCCTACACCTCGCAATCTGTCAAAGAACTAGCTACTCGTGCAACAGAGTGAGCGGTTGAGTTCGCAGACCGCCTATCAAAAGAAAACTTAACATTGCCCAGACTTTGAGCTAAAGCTCCACAGTCTTCGATCGACAAATGAAACATAGAATTGTTGTTTCCTGGAATGTGCAAAGTATGAAAGACCAGCTGAGAATCCATCTCGACAATGACATTATGGAATCTGTTGTTCTTCAACCATGAAAGAGCCTCCCGCGCACCCAAAACTTCAGCCTCCCTCGGCTTCATGTTCAGTGCCATTAAACTGGCTCAGGCAGCTGAGAACTTGCCTTGATGATCCCGGATAACACACCCAGTCCCAATGGACTTGGTCTGGGTAAAAAGAGCTGCATCTACGTTAAGCTTCACCCAACCCACATTCTGCTTTTCCCAACGCAACGACCCATTATGCTGGTAATTCAGATTTCCTCCCTGAACTTGCTTGCTCTTATGGGCTTCACACCACTGAACCGGCAATCTACCCGCACGGGCAACTAAAAAAGAAGCCTTAGACCTAATAGCCCTCCACACTATATCATTCCTGTTGTCCCAAATTGACCAACAAACCATGGCAATCGAGCCGCAAACCTCCAAAGAACAAACACTAAGAACCCGCCCCCAACCAAACACTAAACAAATCATGACTGCCAGGAAATACTAAGCAAGAGCGTGACCAGCAATCTCTCGCAAGGAAATAACCCAGAAAAAGATGCGTAATAGATTTTGATCCTTACCACACACAGGACACATTGGATCAATTTGCATGCGACTTCTGAGAACATCTGCTGTGGAGAGGCACCCCTTCACCGCCCTCCGAAGAAAGTTTTCCACCTTGACTGGGATATTTAACCTCCACAGCTTTCCCCGCAAGTGGAAGGACCCATCTTCCAGATGCTCTTGAAGGAGTTGATAAGCACTCTTTACTGAAAAGTTCCCCTTTTGATCAACTAACCAAAACCAACAATCTTCAATCCTTCTGAAACAAAGAGGAAATTTGAAAATGAGATCGCAATCACTTTCATTGAATAAGTCTCGAATTAAATCCGTTCCCATCTTTGCTCACTTGGAATCATCAAATCACATACCTTGATGTCCGCGTACTCCTCTCCTAACCTGGTAGAGATAGTACCCCCACTGGGGTCAGGTAACCAGGGATCCTGACTCACCGAAATAGAAGCCCCATTCCCACACGAATTCTACTCCCTTGCTGAACCAAATTCTTCCAAACTAAGATACTCCGCCATACATAGATAGGAATATGACCCAACTCAGCTTCCAAGAACGACGAGTAAGTATAATACCGGGATTTAAACAACCGAGCTACTAAAGACTCCGGCTTAAGAACTTCCACCCCTGTTTACCTGGCATAGCCAAATTAAAATCCGTGATCTTCTTAAAACCCAATCCTCCAAATCTTTTGGGACTACACAGAAGTTCCCAAAGCAAACAGTTAATGCCTTTCCCACCAGTCTTCTTACTAACCCACCAAAATTCGCTCTATGTCCTTACATAAAGTGAGGAGCAGAAACACATTCATTGCGTAGTTAGGCATTGCTTGAGCCACTGTTTTAAGGAGCACCTCTTTACCAGCCCTCGTTAACTTCTTGTTATTTCAACTCTGAAGCCGACTCCAGACTTGATCTCTAATAAACTCAAACGCAGCCCTCTTGCCCCTCCCAACCAGAGAAGGCAGACCCAAATAAGAACCATGGTCGTCCATGCCTTTCACATTTAACCAGCACAAATAAGCTCACGGGCGCCATTGTCAACGTTCTTGCTAAACGAGACCGAAGATTTGCGGAAATTAATTTGTTGACTGGATGCTAACCCATAGTCATTCAACACCTTTCATCAAACGTGCCTCAGAAACATTAGCCTTGAAATACAAAAAACAGTCATCCGCGAAAAAAATATGTGAAATCGACGGAGCATTTCTAGCTAATCTACAACCGTGGATCTGCCCGGCTCTTTCCTTGGAGCGAATCAAAGCACCAAGAGATTTGGCACATAAAATAAATAGGTAAGGGAAGAGTGGATCCCCTTGCCTAAGTCCTCTCGATGGAATGATGGGACCAATCTCCTTACCATCCTGGATAATATTGTAACAAATTGTAGACACACAGTTCATAATCAACGAAACCCATTTCTCAGGAAACCTAATTTTCAACATCACCTTCAAAAATCCTCGCTGCCTTGGGTTTTACGATGAAAAAAATGCAAAACCTCATAGGAGATAAGGATATTATCTGTGATAACCCTGCCTGGGATGAAAGCTCTCTGAGATTCTGATACCACTGAGGAAAGCACACTCTTCATCCCATTAGCAATGACTTTGGCAACAACTTTGTAAACCACATTGCACAAAGAAATCGGGCGAAGATCAGCCAAAGTCTGCACTTGACTATTCTTTGGGAGTAAAACAATTTGCGTGTCATTCAAACCCTGCGGAAACCAACATTGATCGATATAAGTCAGACACGCTTCACTCACATCCTTGCCCACTATACGCCAAAAATATTGAAAAAAAGCCGGGTTCATACCATCCGGACACCGCGATTTGTCCAGATGCATAGCGAACACCGCTTCTTTGATATCCTTCTCAGTAAAAGGGGCCAAAAGAAACTCATTCTGAGCATCTGTAATGCTAGGATTAACCAAGTTCAAGCATTGATCGCTCAAACAACCGTCTGCTCTAAACAGATTAAAAAAAAATAATCAACCATCAACTGATCCAAACAACTTTTCCAATCTCGCCACACACCGTTCTCATCCTTCAATTTCTCCACACGATTACTTTTCTGCCTTGTGGAAGCCATGGAATAGAAAAACCGTGTATTAGCATACCCTTCACAAAGCCAAAATTGATTGGCACGTTGCTTACAAAAAATCTCATACTGGTCAAGCAAATCCACATACCTCTTCTTGGTTTGCTCAAATTCGAGAACACTAAACTGATCTTTTCTGCCCCTGAGATGGGCCATTGTAGCCTTGCAAACCCCAATTTCTTTTCTGAACCCACGAGCAAGTGAACCTCCCCACTCCAGCAAATCAGCACCACAAGAATGAATCTTCGCCTCCAGAGAAGCACTACCCGAAGCTTCTTAGCTATGTTGAATCACATCACTACAGTCGGACTCACGGAGCCAGAGATTTTCAAACCGAAAGCGCTTTAATATCTTCTCATACCTTCTCAAGTGCGGATCAAACAGAATCGCAAGATGGTAGGAGCATGAAGTTTCAATACTATAAACAGTACACTTATGAAATTTAACAGCAAAAGATTAAGAAATTAACGCTCTATCCAGCCTCTCTTCAACCCAATCTGGCGATCCTCAAGATTTTTCCCAGGTAAAAGGATAACCAAGTAATCCAATATCCTCCAAACCACACTCCACAATAGTCGTTCGAAAGCCATCTATAAGCCACTGAGGATGCCCGCGTTCACCTTTTTTTTTTTTTCTGAGCAAGCGAGAAGATCATTATAATCACCAACACAACACATGGTAATGTTGATAAACGCGAAAGAGACCTCAGCATGTTCCAGGCTTCCTTGCGACGAGAGTGCTCAGGGAAACCGTAGTAGCCCATCAGTCTCCAAATTCCCATCTGTGGCCCAACACAGAAACCCAATTTGACCCCAATCCCCCATTATGGCCCATATTATCCACCGTGAACAGGCCTTCGAAACCCAACCGAGTCTTATTCTCCACCATTCTTTCGTTATTAAACAGAGTTTCCATTGGAGAAACAAAGTGTGCCCACTTTTGATGGACTAGGTCCACAAGAACATGAACTGTGCTCTGGTTCCAAGCCCACGACAATTCCAGTTGAGGTATGTCATTGGTCTAGATGGGCCTGGAGACTAGAGCCCACTGCTATCACGTTTTTTGGATCATTCTCAGCAGTTCGATGTTGAACAGTATTAAGGACTTCTTCTCGGCCTACGATCTTCTCCTCCACTCTTCTAAGCTTAGGGTCCACAACAACCAGCCCAGCCCCATTGGGGTTATGATCAACAGCATGCATCTCTTCGTCTAAACAAGCGCCATCTAGATTTGTGTTGACCTCTTAAGGATTCTTTCCTTTATCACTCACCAACTTTTCGCCCCCATCTTTGCCAATTGTCTGCCCGTTAATACCCCCATCAACTCCCTCATCATTGGCAGTTACCAAATCCAGATGCATTGCAACCACGTCATCACCAGTTCCATTGTTTATCTCTAGTCCCTTTGCTGGTGGTAACGTTCTGAACCACCTGCCAGCATTATTCGCCGTCGCTCTTCTTGAAGGCGCTTTCATCCATATTCCTTATGGTTTGGGAGCATCGCAATTAGAATAATCATAAATCTTGCTACATGTCTTCTCGGTTTGACCAACCCTACCACAAATGAAGCAAAACATGTCCAGCATTTCATACTTGAAATCTATCCAAAACCATTCCCCTCTCGTTTTCTTGATACGCATTCGCCGCTTTAACGGATTGTGGACATCAATGGTAACTTTGACACGCAAGTAATTCCTCCATATCCCATTAAAATTATTTGGATTAGCATCAACAAAAGAGCTTATGTAGTCGCCAATACTTTCACAATCTTACTTGAATAACAGGAAAATTGTAAATTTGAACCCAGAAAGCAACCTCAATTCAAGGAATTCGATCAGCTTGATAAATCCCCTGCAACCTTTTCAATAACAAAATATGGCGATTAAAGGTCCACGATCCATTATCAAGAACTCTTTTGACATCTAGCTCATGAAAAAAGTGGAAAAGGTATCAAGAACTCTTTTCATTAAAAGTCACCTAAAACATTCTCTCCAATTATTGTATTTATGTATTTTGTTTCTATCAATATGTTAGTCATTTTATTGAATTTTTTCACTAAATGACCTCAAAATATCATTTTTTATTTGTTAATTTTGAATTTTTATTTTCACTATATTCATTCCCTTATTTTACAAATATTGAAAAGCTCAAATAATATTCAACTCAACAACAATATTAAAGGTAGTCGGTACATAAAGAATCTCTAAACTTATTTATAACTTTAAATTTAATAATTCAAATTTTAATCAATACATATTAATTCTAAAAAATAATAAAATGATCAATAAATAATATCTTAAAATTACTAATAAAATAAAAATATGTGCATTAAATAAACGTTTCTGTCCATTTATTCTTTTTGATTCATCTAAAGCTGGAATTAAAAAAAATAATAATAAATAAAATTATAAATATTAAATTTCTCATAGAAATAGTAAATAAAATAAATATATAGAATATAAAATTAAAAATATATAAAAGTAAAATTTATTACTATTTACAGGATTAAGAAATATAAAAGTATTTATTTTTATTTTTTATATATTTGATTAAGGGTAAAAATTACAAAAGCTTGACAAAATGATCTTAATATGACTTTTAAAATAAAAATCCCAACTAAAAAATTATGTTAAACTTCAAGGGTTTCACCTTTTTTTTTTTTTTTTTGCTTTATAACTTCAGGTATATGAATTTATCCATAGAACTTACCTAATATATAAGTGTTTGAAATTTCTCTTTACTTAGATGTTTTTTATAAAATTTTTAAAATTAATATATATTTAAAAATAATACATATTTTTAAATTTATTAAATCAATGTCAGAAGTGGGTCTTTAAAATTTGAGAGAGTGAAAAGAGTGAGAATGTGTGGCATGTTGGAGGATGTAAATTTTTCAAGCACTTAAAGAAGGGAAAGAGTCCAAAACAAAAAACTGAAAAAGGATTTAACAGCTTGACTTGACCATTATGATAAATACATGAAGGGCAACAGTAGGTGTAGTTTCGGAGTAATGGAATAGTAAAATCGCAATAAGTATTTGGTTGTCTTTTTTTTTTAATATCGAATATAAATTTTATTTATTTGAACGTTCTTTTTTTATTTTTTAATTTAATGTTATATCTTTTTATTTATATTTTTATATTTTTAAAAAAATTTTGGTGAGCTAAACGCAACTCTAACCATAACAATAACAATACTAAACTGCATTTAACTTTATATTTTTTTATTATTTTATTTACTTTTTATTCATCATTAAATAAATTATGTATATAAAAAAGAAAAAATACTGCCAAAGACTATTTTAGTGCGATTTTACTCCATCACTCTCCAAGCTACAAGTTGTCTTTTTCGATATATAAATCAGGGTCACCCGGAAGCTGCATAGGAAGCAACCTAGAAAGTGTCATACTACACTAAACACTACTCTTGTTTCCCTTTCTCTCTCTCTCTTTATTTATTTTTATTTATTTATTTATTTTGGGTGAATTAGTTTCCGTTTCTCAGATCCTGAACCAACACACAAACAAAACTACATCCCATACCATGGACATCAGTCCAAACAATAAGAAGAGGAAACTCTCCCATAGTGATGATCAGGATGATGAAGATAATGAGGAAGTAAAGATAGAAAAATTCTTTGCTATCATCAGAAACATTCAGGATGCTCCAGAACGCATGATGAATGGCTCAGAGGTATTAAGGCAGCAAGAGTTGATAGATGATAAGAGAAAGAAGAGAAAACTTGAGAAGGAAAATTTGCATGTTCCTGTTTGGAATCCCTCTTTTCAACTTGAAGACTTCTTGGAGGCCAAAAACCCTATCGTAGTATCGACCATCGCGAACACTTCCCAAAGAAATGAAGTTCCGGAAAAAGAAGAGGCTAAAGAAGAGTTAGACCTCCGGCTTTCACTTTAATGCATGTGCTAATCGTTCTTGTTTTCGTTTTCCATTGTCCATCAATTAATCAAACTCTCTCTTCATGATTAATAAGAAGGTGGTTGGGTTCGTGCATCAAGAAGATGAGAGGCCATTATGAAGGTGATCGATCTATTAATTTGTTGGTTGTCACTTTTGCAGTATGGATTATAGTGAGTAGATTACTGAAGAAATCTTGGTAAGTAGATGACACATGATCAGTAACTAGAACTAATACAATCGTTTGTATTATTATGATGTTTATGTTATGAGATTTTTTTTTTTTTATTAAGAGCAAATTTAAATCATATTTCTTAGTAATTCTTTATTATCTTTATTCTATGTTAGTCAGATTTTATTCATGGGCAAGTAGAAAGTTCCAAGAATAAACACCTAAGGTTTGAAAAATTAAAAAAAGAATTCACAGTGATTTGTCGAGTTAAATTTCATATCAAGACTTCGGAATTCAACTGAATTAACGGATGGCTGAATAATACAATTAGAGATCAAACATGTTGCTAGTCAAAAAAGGTTGGCCTGGAGGCCAAAAGAGAGACATCCCATGAATTCTTTCACGGCTGATAAAATAAGCAAGATTAATGCTAATTAATGTCCCCAAGACTATTGGTATTTTTATAATTAAGAAAACAATTTGAGACATAGACTAAGTAAGAATCGGTCTTATTCCTCTGTTTTATTTTATTTATCTTTTAAAATTTTTTTATCTCATTTTATTTTTCATTTAAAAATTAGTAAAATATTGATTCTTTTTTTTAAAGTATACCCTTATTCTTGTTATCTCCATTAATCAATATCAATTCATATATTAAAGAGAGAGAAAATTAATGAAATATTTTGAGTAGTTTAAAAATAGGTAATTTAATCATATCAAATTATTTTTTCTATAATTGAGGTTATTTAATAAATATATTTTTTAATTTTTATGTAATCATTTTAAATGACACATAAAATGAAAAACGGAAGAAGTACTAATTAAAGGTGAACATTCACCTTATTAAAACTCTACTAACATGATACATTAAAATATTTCTCTCTATCTCATAATTAAATTGTTGAACTTTAAGCAGGATTCCAACTTAAAGCTTCCTCAGAAATTTCACCAGTCTTAAGTTGAAATAAATTGTGATGGCAATTCAAAATGTTATTCAAAAGTAGATATCATTTTAACAAATATTCAAGATATTTAAATATATAAATATTATAACAAATTTAGACTGATCATAAATAAACAAGTAAATGGAATCATATTTCATAATTTGGATTCCATTATTTTTAATGTCAACAACCCACCAAAATGCTTTGGAAAAGAAGCAGGAAAGTAATAATACCATCATTGAAACGGGTTAATCGTTGTCGTTAAAGGGCTTTTCTTTAATATATTCTTAATTAGCAACATACTTGGAACATTAAGGTGTCGAAGATGATTCACTTTCTTTCCTGCAAAATGCAAAAAAGCAATTCATTAGCAGTCGAAAGAATATAATAATTCCCTCCCTGAGAAAATATGTTCAAGAGGTTAACGCAACGACTGGTGCTTTGTCACTTCACACGTTGCATTGTCCTCTATACTACTGCTCTTTCTCAGTTACTTCATCGTCATTCAACGCTGTAGCTGTTACTTGACAAGACAAGGAGAAAATTACGGAAGATGACTCTCTCGTCTCCACTGGGTCAGCTGATTTAGACCTGGGCCCCTTCTCATGACGTCAGCTTGGAGCCATCCCCGCTACAGAGATAAAGGACAATGAAAATTCTATTGACAATTGTCAGATTCTCTATTAACACTCATCTAAATTTTTTTTTTTTAATTAGCATCTTTTAAAATCTTACCATACATGTGTTTTTTGATAGAATCATAAAAAAATAGATATTCACTGTAATGAAAAATTTATTATTATTTTTCAACAAAATATAGTTGTTATATGGCTTATATAGTTGAACTTTCAACTTTAAAATTTACCTACGACTAATGAAAATTAAGTATTTTTTGGTTACATTGATTATATATATATATATATATGTGTGTGTGTGTGTGTGTGTGTGTGTGTGTATGTATAGGTGCACACCTAGTATAATTCTCATTTTATCTTTTTTTCATTTTTTTTTATTTAATTATTTTATTTCATGAAATTTTAGTTTATTTTGAATTTTAAATGGCTATAGAGTAACTTTAATTTTAATTAAAGTCAAAGATTAAAACTATCTAATACTAAGATATTTATTTTAGATTGATAATTTATTTTGATATAAAGTATTTGAAGTTTACGATGAAATTGTAAAATGAGATTTTTAAGGTGAACAAGAGATTATATAATTGAAAGAGGTGAAAAAATTTTATAATTGAGAAAAATGAATTGTAAAAATTAAGGGATAGAAAATGAGAAGAGGGATGGTGTAAAAAAAATTGAAATAAAAAGTGATTCCAAAGGAAAATAATCATATTTTAATTACTCTGTCCATGACGCTACGCTACATGCCTATACGACGTTACTACCATTTTGCATGGGTTTTATTAAATGTTTTAAATATTATATTTTTTAATTTAAAATTATTTATTTAGTTTTTTATTTTAAAAATAAAATTATAAAAATATTAATATGTATATGTTGGAGGTATTAAATTTGATGCATCAAAATAAGTTATTTATTATTACCTTTATATCGTAGTATTTTAATTAATTATTTGTCATGATTTCTTATCATATTATTTTTTATAAAGAAATTTGAAAAAAAAATATTCATGATTGTTTTATTTTTTATTTTTTAAGAGTTTACATTAGAAAAATAAAAAAGATTAGACAATGTTTAAATATATTAACAAAAAATCTGATGTACTCTTAAATAATTTTAATTTATTTAATTTAAATTTTATAATTTTTATCATACAAATTGAATTTGATTTAATATATTTTTTAAAATTTATTTTTTTTACCTGATATGATATTGTTTTAATTCTCATGTATGGTAATTATTGATAGATAATTAATAATTTTAAATATTATATATTATTAAAATAAAAAGTATGTATTTGCAAATATTAAAAAATTAATTTGTATAATATAAGTTGATAAGTTTCAATATGTTTAACTTATAATTAGCAATAATTATTGCTACTATAAGTAGATGTATTTGTCGCATAGTTTAATTTTTAAATAATGACAATATTAATGTTATGCCTTACATTTTAGTCATAATATATTTTTATTTCATCTTTTGTAATAATTATAATTATTAATATTTAATATGTTATTAAATAATTATATTTTGCTGTTACATAATAAGTATTATATATATATATATATATATATATATATGTATGTATGTATTTTGTGTGTGTAACATAATAATCATTATATATAATTAATTCTGATTGCAAATTTAGTTTTAAATGAGTGTTTGAATATAATATTTTTAATAAATAGTAATACAATGAATATAATATTTTTAATAAATAGTAATACAATGTATCTTTATTTTCCTATGTAACAGGTAAACTAAGAATTAAATCTTTAATTTCTCATTTAACTTCAAAAAATATCAAAGATTTAATAATATAGAAGTTTTTCTTTTAAAAATAATTTAAAAAATTTAAAAATATATGAAGAAGTTTTTCATATTAGTCCTTTTATAAGACTTTAACAATAATAAGCATTTGATTTTATATATAATTAATATCTATAATCAATTCTAATCTCAAATTTAATTTTAAATGAGTGTTTACTATTTGCTATTAACTTATATTAGTAATATAATTTTTTGATAAGTGGCAATATAACATATATTTGTTTTATTATATGATAAAAAAACTAGTTTTCTCAATTAATTTGAAAAATAAAAAAAATTTAATAATATAGAAATCTTTCTCATTAAAATAATTTAGAAAGTTTAATAATATATGAAAAAGTTTGTTCGTCAGTTCTTTTTATGAATTGAAAAATAATAAATATTTAGCTTCTATATAATAAAAAAATTTAAAAAATAAAAGACAAAAAAGATAAAAGAAAGCAAAAGTGAAATTACAAATTGGTTATTTTCTATCAAAATAATTATATTACTAAATTTTATTTACTAATTTAATTATAGTTTGTTTTACTATTTTCATTTATTTAAAATATGATTATATAATAATTTTATAAAATAATAATATATTAAAATTTATTTAATATGTATATTAATTTTAATTAATTAGAATAAATATTAAATTTATTATTTTAATTATATTTACAATTAAATTCACGATAAATTTTATAAAATAACTCACACAATGTCGAATTAACGATTAATTATTTCATTATTAGCATCACCGAATACTATAATATTTTATGCAGAATTGTATTATAATGTTGTAGTTAATATACATTTAAATTTTAGATATTTTTTCGGCATCATTTCATTTCTTAGAATTGAAGATTGTTTTCCACACCAATGCCTAACAACCAACTTTGCTTCGACGGGCAGCAAACTCCAGGGAAGGAAAAACCACGCCATCTGTCACATCCCATCCGTCGTGATAACATTTCTTTTTTTTTTACACAGTGTCTTGGGGTTAGATGCCAAAACAGAAATAATGTTTCCACCTTCCGATTTTGTATTATGACAAATTAATTAAATTATTATAAAGTAATTAATTAATAATAAATTATTTTTTACATGAAAAATTATTAATTGATTGGCGATTACAGGAATCCACATACACATGCTAGGTGCATATTATAATTTTCTTTTAATATATTTGTATAGTGTCTCTTTTATTAATTTTCCTCAAAAAATTTATTTTATTTATTTAAAAATCATAATATATTATGACTAAAAATTTTATTTATTTAAAAATCATAATATGGTTCAAATAGTTGATTTTATATACTTTTTTCAAATATACCCTCACATTCACATTAAAATAAATAGTAATAAATATTCTTGAAATTGTTAATTATTTAATGTAAAATTAAAAAATTAATATTACAAAGTTGACTAATATAAAATAAATAAATGAATTTAGCAAACCAATATTTTAAATTTTTATTAGAAAAATTTTATTTTGAAAATACGCACAAAACAATTATAATCTATTGAAATTTATCACTAAAAAATTAATTTTATTTAATTTTCCAACAAGTGCATTAAATATTTGATGTTGTAAATTTTTTATAATAATGTATTAAGTAGTGATATAATGAGTGATTAGTAAATTAACTATAGTTTAAAAAAAGAAAGTGGACTATATTTTAGGACAAAAAAAAATTAGACTGAAAATTTTGGATAAAAGGAGTAAACATTAGTGTCTATTGTCAATTATCTAACACTAATGATAATCTATAGATTAATTTTATCTATTTATATGATTATTTTATAAATTATTCAATGATTTTGTTAAATTCTATAAATTAATTTATTATATTTAAATTATGAAGTGGTGTGTGTGTTAAAAAAATTCTATAAACCAGACAAAGCTTAAATCTTTTGTTTTGTAAATTGAATTCAGAACTAATGTCACCCGTTTCAAGTAATTGACTTGTTTTTTTGTTTTTTTTTTTTTGTTTTGAGATATAATTAGGAGGAGAAGAGATTCAAATTCACTACTAAATTTAAGTGAGTCACATTACAGTGTGCTTGGCACTGTGGTATACCAAAAAATATTAATATAATAATAGATTGTTAGAAAAATGTTGTATAAAGCTGTTTTTGTCTTTACTAAACATAAAAAAATGTTATACATAACTATTTTTATCTTCGCTAAAAATAAAATAGATATTGATGGTAATATTATGTAAAATTTAATTTTTGGTCATGTAAGTTTGAAAAAGTATACAACAAAATACAACATTAATTTTCAACAAAATTATATTAAAACATTAATTTTCAGCAAAATTATATTAAAAAGCCCAAACTTTAAGATTGATACTAAAGTAATCCTAGTAGTAATAAAAATAATAATAATAATAATTTAAATTTGCATAATTAAATTTTGTATCATATAAAATTAAATTTCTCTTTGATAATTAAATTAACTTCCTTCAAATACATAACTGAAGTTCAATTAAATTAATTATCTTAAATATAAATACTATATCTCACTTATATAATTATTTATAATATTTTTTTATTACACTACTAGTAGATTTATATTGATCAACGGATACACAAATTTTTTTTATTGAATGTACACTACTATTGATTTCTAAGTATATTGGTGTTTATAATTGTGAAACTTAGTTTGATGAAAAGTTATTTAATAAATATTTTTAACAAATATTTTAATAAATACTTTTATAAATAATTTTTAAAAAATATATGAATGATTACACAATCTTAAAATTTTAAATTACTAGGTTCATTTAATTTTTAAAAATTAAACTTATTTTAATTTATATATAAAAATAAAACTTTAAATTTAAAATTAAATCAAATTAAATAGTAATAAAAAAATATAAACTAAACTAGTTGAATATTCCATCAATTTGTTCTACTTATAGTAATAAAGAGAAAATATTAATAAAATAATAAATAAAAAGAGGTTTGAACTATAAGAGAAATGCTTGAAATATAAGAAAAAATGATCAATTTATTATAATATATACTTAAATTAATGATGTATGTGAGAAAAAATATCGCATACATTCATATATTAGGTGCTCGAATCATGATAGTACATGCTTCGAGGTTCATGATATAAAAATTCCAGTTCGGGTCACCTTTTCAAATATTTTCGGTTTAAATCTAAAATTATCATATCTAAATATAATGGTATAAAATAGAACATGTTTTATTTTGCATATAAAAAACTATCACCACTTTCTATTTATAACTATATATCTTTTATTTATGATTTTTAAAAACATTTAAATTATACTCAATTAATGATATTGAATTAAAATAAATAAATTTATTAACTTTAATATTTTTTTTGTTAAATAAAAAACTCATTACTTTGAAAAAAATTAGGTAGTATGGGTATTATTTTACATGTTCACAGTATAAAAAATGATATTATTTTAGCGCTATATACCAATATATACATTTGTAAAATATGCTATTTCAAATATTATTAAATTTTTACACTAATATTATTATATATTTCTCATTTTATTTACTTTTTAATATGTTAATTCCTATGAACATATATTTTATTTTACTATATTTATTTATTTATTATTTTTTAATAAATAATTATTGCATGAATATAAAAAAATGATTATGCAAGCGTCAATTACATTATATTTTCTATTTAATTATTTTTATTATTATTTTAATATTTATGTTTTAAATTTACGTAATAAAAAATTTATTCAAGAGTTATTTCATATATTAAAATTTCTATTTATAACTTATTTGTTAATAAAATTTATTTAAGGATCAATATCAATATCAATATTTTTTTATTTATTATTTTAACCAAATATGCTTATTTTTTTGTCTTTTTTTTTTTTTTGTGTCACAGTTGCCGTAATACGTGGTTGTAATTAAATGACGCATGAATGTGCCAAATACACACCATAATATCTTTCAATTTAAGTCGAGATATGAGCGTACACGTATGGCAAATTGTTGACTTTAACAGTGTAACAAAGGGCGAAAGATGCCTTATGAATCATTGAGCAATGACTTTTTGTACATGCTCAAATTAAAATATGATGACACCAACAGCTAGGAGTAGAGGGAGGCAGTTCAGTCCGATTTTTTATTAAATTTTAATAAATTAATTTTTAATATTTATAATCAAATTGAATTAAAATTTTTAAAAAATTTAAATTAATTAAACTGATTAAATTATAATTTATACATTTATAAATCGAATCGATCTTATAAAAAATTTAATTAAGTTTGATTTATTTTAATTAAATTACATATATTTTAAATTTAATTTAATTTAAATTAATTTGATTTATTTATTATTTCGATTTTTTCTGTTTTCTATCTTAAAAATTTAACTGAAAACTGAATTTTTTTTAAAATTATAACTAAATAAATCGATTTTATTAAAAAATTAAATTAAATCGAACCAAATTAATATGATTTAATCAAATTTTCTGTTCAATTCAATTTTTACTCACCCCTTAGATGACGTCATTCATCCAACATCAGCAGCCATTACGTACTGCAAAAGTTACACATTCCTTCTACGTATTTCATGCTGACGTATAACTAATTGACCACCCCTCCATCCCACGGAAAAACGTCTCAAACACCGTGTCCAGTGTACAAGAAACTGCCACGTTAGCAGCCAGGGCATTTTCGTTCCTTGAAAAATGAAAACCCCCCAATCCCGTTTATAAATTCCCAACATTCATCCTCATTGATTAGCGTCCTCTTAACCTACGAGAGATGGATCACGTCAATGAAGAAAATGTGCAAGAAGACGAGAAAGTAGAGGAATTTTTCGCCTTGATTAGGAGTTTTCAGGAAGCCCGTAGCAGAAGAAAAGATGAAGAATCGGAAGAGAAGGAGAGGAAGAAGAAGATTAGAAAGTTAAACGAACAACAGCCTAGTTGGGTTCCTTCTTTCGAATGGGAAGATTTTACCACTGAGATTCAGTTTTCAGGGTCTCCTCTCATCTTTACTCCTCGTCCTCGCAACCACAAAGAAGACAGCAAAAAGCAAGACAAAAAAGACGACGGTTTAGATCTTAATCTCGCCTTATAGGCAGAGTTAATTTTTGTTGTTTAATGCTGCTGCCAGTTAATGAAATGTGGGTTTCCTAGCAACATTCTTTTTTTCTTTCTCACTATATGTTGTGAATTTATTCTCCTCGATTCTGACTTTTCAAGAATCAAGAACCAACTGGACTGCTGCAATATGAAAATGATTACCATCATAATTACGGCATGTAAGAAAATTTACTACGCTAAACCTTTTGTTTTTGCAAAAATTTTTTATTTCTACACGATGGTGCTCATCAATATTTTTAACATTAGATCCATCAGTAAATTGGTTTATTGATTAATTTTTATTTATTTAATCTGATCAATGTGATTAATTTGATTTAATTAATTTAATATTAAATAAAATTTAAAAAATATTATTAAAATAATTTTTAAAATCAGAAAAATATTAAAACATATAAGTATATTAATAATAATTAAAAATGTAAAAATAACCTTGAAAATTAGTCTAGACCTAGTCAAATTATCCACTTGACTTGATTTTTAATTTTATAGATTTGATTAACTAATCCAATTTAGTTTAATATGATCAATGTGATTGATTTGATTCAATTGATTCAATATTAAATAAAATTAAAAATAATTTTTCAAAAGGCAGAAAAATATTAAAACATATAAGTATATTTATAATAATTAAAAATAATTTTAAAAATTAATTTAGACCTATTCAATTTAATTACTAACTTGATTTTAATTTTATCGATAGCATGTGATGCACGACTATCGCCCAAACGTTATGTTTGATATTGTCCATCGATCACGGAACTGATATTTGAATTTCTTGGCTGTATAATAGTATACAGTGAGTTGGCAGGTGACATTGGACTTTGTTGGTGACAAAGGCAATGATTTTTTAATGTTGTCTGCTTTCTCAAATAAGTAAAAAAATAATAAGTTAAGGCCAATATTGATACAAATTAAAAGGAAGTAAAATATTTTCTAATCCTGACCTACCTATTTTAGGATTATGTATTGGAAACTTCAATTTATAATTTTCTTTTTTTTTTTTTAACACCCTCTTTCTTTTTACAATCTTTTTTTATTAAAATTTTTTCATAACCCTCTATTTTCCTTTTCTATCTTTTTAATTTTTACAATTATTTTTTTTTTCCATTTTCAATTACATAACTCATTTTTACCTCATCTCTTACTTTCACTATAACCTTCAAATACTTTATATCAAAATAAGTCATTAATTTCATACAAATACCTTATAAAAATATCCATAATTTTTTAAAAAAATTCTATATTTTGTAAAAATATTCAAATATTGTTAATTAAATATCATGTGTCATCTAAATTAATTATTTTTTCCATGATAATATTTACATCATTAAAATATAGTGATTCAAATACTTTGATATGATCAACAAATGAATTTCCTATCTTTGAATGCAGTCATATTGAAATTTGTATCAATTGCATGCAATAGAAGATATTAAGCAACTTGATCCATTAATATCTAAAATAAAAATAAAAGAATTATATATAAATTTTAATTAATTTATAGAATGTGATAAGTTTTATAAAAGGGTTGTACATAAATAATAAAAGTGAAAAGATAATTTATTTTAAGTATATAAATAATATAATTTATCAAATTTTATAGTAAGTATAAAGAGAAAAGTAGAGCTTAGGAATAAAGAACGCAAGGAGACAAGAAACATATGATTTGGATTCATATTTCTGGAATCAAGTGGAAGGTGGACTACATGAAGGAGTCCAACATGTCTGCCGTTCGAATAAAGGCCCATACAACTGATTACAAGAATAACCGAATGGGCCCTTTAAATTTCCGAAACTGTTCACTCTGGACGGAATCAGACATAATGGGTTCATTGCGTCGTAACAGAGCACAAGATACAATGAAAAGAAGAAATTCAAGAATCAAACTACAAAGTAGAATGAGAGTTGCCCTCTAAAAAAGAATCTCTTGAAATCTGAGGCACTTGATGAAACCCAACCTAAAGCAATAAAGCTATTAATTTGCAGTAATTTCTGAAATGAAATAATGAAGGGCGAAATACCCCCAAACGTTTTAACGACAAAACTCATCCAGCACCGCACTCTAGATTAGAGTTCCAATACCACAAAATTAAGAAGAACAACTTAAATGTAGGATTGGGCTTATCAAGCTGTTTCAATTATATTGGATATAAGTATACATCCGATTTCCGAGTGCATGTAAGATTTTTTTGAAAGGATATAATATTTTAATATTTACTTAAAATTAAATTACTTAATATGCATTTTTTATACTAAATAATAATACGACATATTTCTTCTGTCCTGTTAACTAAAATTTTATCCGTAAACTATCAGGATCAATTGTAGCTTCTGGTGACACCAAACCTGGTTAGTAAGAATTCATAAGAAAATCTTAGCTATCAAGAAATATGTTATAATAATAATAATAATAATAATAATAATAATAGTAATAGTAGTATTAGTAGTTTAACATTGTGTTTGGTACAAATGAATTTTATAGTTTTCATGAAATTTTTATAAATACACATTTTGTGTGTTTGGTATAAATGAAAATTTATTTGTAATTCTATTTTATTCAATAATTCAAATTAGTTATAATTAAATCAAATTCTATCAAATTTGATAAAATTTACAAATGAAGTGTAAAGTTATAAATTTTTTTCTCATTATGACGAGCACTCCTAATTAAAATATTTTTTTATTTTATTTTCTCTTTTTTCTTTATTTCTTTCACTCTCTTTTCACTTTCTTTATTCTCTCTCCATTTTCTCTTCTTTTTATGTGCTTTTTTATATTTATAAAATTTAAAAAATATAACACAAGAATATTTAATAACATATAGCATTACATATAGTGTTTTGATAATTAATTGGTTGGACTGATAAAATAAATATAGCAATCGATTTGATTTGGTAAAAGATAAAAAATTGATAAATTGAAAAATTAGTCAAAAGCAAAAACAAAAATTAATCAGAATAAAGAATAGAATCAAATTGAGCTAATTTAAAATTATAATTTTTTGTTTAATATATACAAAATTGTAATTATATTAAAAAATATTGAATTAGATAGATTGAACTGATTGAATTGACTAAATTAAAAATCAATTAACCGATTGATGTATATACAATTCAATTTTAGAAATACGGACCACACACTTTGATGTGCAACATGAAAAACAAAAATAGCATATTCATATTTTTGTCTAAACATTTTTAAACAAAAAAAATTTATGGGATAACTGAGATGGTAAATTTTGAAAATCTAATAAAATATTGAGAATATTATGAAATTTTAAATAATTTTAATAAAAAATTTCAATGAGAAAAATAATTTTAAGACTTAATAATGTAATAAATCAAATAAAAAATTATTTTATATAATATTAAAATGTAATTAAATATAATAAATCAAAGGGCTTAAAGAAAAAATCTTAAGAATTTTTTTTAAAAAAAATATAATAAAAGGATCTCATATTATAATAAAAAATATAAAAAATTAAATTGTATGATATTGAGATATGAAAGATGACTTAATTAAACATAATAAACTATAAAGAGTTTATAATAATTAATTCAAAAGAAAACTATGAAAATAATTAAAAAAAAATAAGTGGGTAGCAAAGAGAATTTAAGTGTATGTCATGTTGTTGTCTTAGCATTGAATTTTACTTTTGAATATCAAAATATTGTTCATCGTTCACTGATCGAACTATAAAACTAAAAATTGATTGGGTGATCTAATTTAATTAAAAAAATAAATCAAAATTGAAAATTAAATTAAAATTTTCAATATAAAATTACATTAGTTTGTGAAAATTTTAGTTTTTTTTAAAAGTGTTCAGAAGGCGACAGCCATTAGGTTGGTTGGTCAACAAAGCAATGAACCATGGTAGTCGCACTCCTACAACCTCTTTTGTTGTTCTGTCTTTTACACCTTTTCAGCCTGATAAATGCAAGTTCTCACCCTTCATGTTTTTTTCACTTGTTATCTAAAAATGAAAATAGAACTAGAAAATTATTTGATTAATTATTTATCTGGTATTGAAGGATTTAGGTCATAATTTTAAATTTTTGACAATATAATTCATTTTATGATATTATTATAAAAATAAAAATAAATTTATTCTTAAATTTTCGGATATCAAGGCTCATGTTTTTTCCCCTTTTGATTAGGTGAGTGTGTAAAA
This sequence comes from Omphalea diandra, assembly GCA_949677035.1. Lineage (NCBI taxonomy): Eukaryota > Viridiplantae > Streptophyta > Magnoliopsida > Malpighiales > Euphorbiaceae > Omphalea > Omphalea diandra. Next base: position 8,949 of record CATIWR010506849.1, on the reverse strand, counting down.
TGACTGGAAAAGATGGTCAACAAACTTAATTACTATACAAAATGTTGAACCGATTGAAATATGCTACTTCATTTTCTATATTGACATTGTGAAGGGTTTCTCTATGTTATTTATTTTGTAGAAAATCCATGAATAGTTTTCTTTGTCAGAGCTAATAGGATTCATGTATAATTAAGGTGCTTGTATTACGTGACACGCAAGTCATGGAAGAAGAGTCGCAGTGAGGTCAAAAGGATGATCTAATGACAAATTGTGAAATTTATCTTCCCCAAATAACCAACGTTGGGATTGTTGTGGCTGCTGTGGGTAGTATTATTTCAAGGTTAGTTTAGTCATTTGACGGCCTAAAGCATGTTTCATGGAACTTTCGTACACCCACTTCTTGGTCTTATTTAATTTGGAAACCTTTTTGGCGTATTTAGTAGTTAGTAGTATACCATAATCGATCGTGAGATACTGAAACGAAGCAAAAACATTAGCCCATTGGCATAAATGAATAATGAAGAAGAGAGAGAAATGGAAGAAAAACGGGTAATTGGTGATCAAGAAGAGGACGAGGAAGACGAAAAATATGAATGCTTTTTATACTTTGATAAGAAATATTCGAGAAGTTCATAACCCAATGCTGATTGGATCAAGTAATTCCAAGAGGAAACAAAGAGAAAAAGAAAAAGAAACGAAATCATCAAGCAGCTGGACCCCATCCTTCACATGGGAAGATTTTGGTTGCAACCGATAATAATGCTTTCATGGCTTCTCCCTCTTCTACTCCTTTTAAGAAGGAAGAACAAGCTAAAGCAGGATCAACTCAAGATTTAGATCTCAACCTCTCACTTTGATGCTTCATTGTGTTGTCTGTGTCCAGGTAACTATATGTTGATGTAACGTAGCAATGTTATTCAATAAATTGATAATTTCATTTTTTTTTTCATATTTTTCTGCTGTTTATGATTGTATGATGGTTCTCTCTTCTCCCCATATTTATGTATTTATCTTACATTTGTATTCAACTGGGAACCTTTCTTTCTTTCTTAGAAAAAAAAAAAAAAAAAACCTACTATAAGTCATGATTAGGTCATGGATTCAGTGATTGTCAATTACCTTATCTAAGCATCTTCATTCTTTGCCACATCTTACATGTTTAAGGGTTAATCATTGTTATTTGTTTCTTATGATACAATTAGCAATTATTGCATATCAAAATTCAAGGCTTGTTCAATTCACAAGTGAATTTATTTTTCATGTCAGTGATGAAGATTGCAATTTTGGATCTAAATCATATGCACCTGAATTTTCACATTTTATAATTTCAACATGAATGATTTATCTTAAATTAAAATATATTTTTATTTTTAATAAATTTGATTACAATTAGTGGTTAGAACTTCTAATGCATCTTTATAATAGATAATTGGATATACTTTCCTTGTTAATTAGAAATTAATCTTGAAACCATACATACTATAATATTTAAAAAACTTTAACAAGTCTCTTTTTTTTTTTTTTAAAGCAACACTTCTCTTTTAATTTTTTTGGAGATAGGTATATTTTATTGACAACAAACTCCTTTTTTATTCTTTCTCTTTATTTTATTTAATAAAATGTTATTTTATTTTATTTTATTCCATATTGTCTCTCTTTTGAGAGTTTTTAAGTTAGATTTTATTATTTTGTCTTTTTTATAAGAGTATTTTTATATATAGTGTTAGAGTTTTGAGATTGATTTTTTAATTATATATGATACTATATTATTAAGTATCATCTCTCTAATCCATTTCTACGTATTATATGAATTTTAATTCATATGAAACTATAGTACTATATCTGATTAAAATATTTATAATTGATAAATGTGTAGATATATTGAAGAAAATTTATGATAAAAATAAAATATTGATTTCAGAGCTAAACTAATATGTGATTATTAATAATATTGAGATTGATTTTATAGTGGCACTGGACTAAAAGGTTATTTACTTTTATAAACTTTAGATGATTATTTATTAGTGAAAATATCTTTTATTATTCTTAATAATGTAAAAAATCTGAGGAAGTAATTGGTTTTTTTTTTATCAAGTTTAATGGTTAATTTGTTGAGATGCTTCTCTATACTAACTCTGCTTAGTTCTGTATTCGATTATGATGTGTTTTACCTTCTAATTATCTCGTCTCGCTAATTAGAGATCTTGAATTTGACTCTTGTGGGTTTACTAAAAGTATGAGGATGACAATTGGATGATTTGATATCACAAATTGATTTTCTTGAAATTTGGATTGAATCGTTCAGTCGAATTAATAAAATTAAAAACTAGAATGATGATTAGTTCAATTAAGTTTGATTTAATTTTAAAAGTAATTTTTATATTTTAAATATTTTAAATATATTTTTAATTGTTTGATTTTTTAAATTATTTTAATAATTTTTTAAGTTTTATTTATTAATAAACTAATGAAACTGATCTATTAGACCGATTAATTAGCGAATAAGTTAACTCTCTTTCCATTTTAAAAACACCGCTTGTAACTCAACAACCCAAATGGAAAAGATTTGCAGCATTAAAGTGCAAAATCCACGTGGTGGTGCTGGTATGGTTCAACTCCTCAGTCACATCGTCTATGGTAAAAATGATCTGATTTTGTAGTTGCCTGCCGCGCCATTCATGATGACACCCAACTTTCTTTCTTGTCGAGTCAAAGAGTTTTGGTATGTCCCTCTGAATTGTAAACACGAAGACAGAGATACTCAATCATTAAGAAGACCTTTTATATAGTGCATTATGACAGTCGTGAAAGGCTCTATATAAATAGGGAACGTACGCACCTGGTTTCATTTCCATTGGCCTATGCCATGAAAGGCACGCACCACCCCATTCATTCATTCATATTCCTCTTCGCAATTGAGAATGTAGGACCCTGTCTATAAATATGTACCTGTTCCTATATTCTTGAGTAGTTTGATGGGAAAATTGCTGGCCATACCTTTTCTTTTTTTACAGCCATCACAAATGCCCCTTTTCCATCTTGAATTTGTGTTCCAAATCAGTTCTTTTGCCGGCTTGATCTATTGAAGAGTTGACCCTTCAGTTGGATTTTATGAATGTAATGGAAGCAGACTGATATCATCCACAAGGACATTCTACAACACACTCAATGGCCAATAATTTTTCAGGTACTAGCGATTTCCATGGGTCAAGCAAATAGGTCCCACCCATTGGCATTTTGGCCTAGTGCCAGTGCCCAGTGGCCTACGCCTTTAAGGCATATGTAGGAAGAACGCCACCTTGGGTAGCCAAGTTCTCAAAGATACACTGAATATATACACTTAATCAATAAAATAAATACATCTATATTAAATGGGATGTAACTATTTTTATATTTAACAATAATTTCATTAGATAATTATACAAAGTTATTTTAGGTATTATTACATTATTGAATAAGCATCTAAATAGGAAACAGATACCCAATATAAGCAAGTTCTGCCTTCAAAGATTAGTTTGAATTGTGTGGTTAAAATACATTTTGGTAGTGATGAGGCTTCGGCTTAGATTAAAGCTCTGGTTGTTAGTATGCGGCAGCTGTTGCAAAGGAAGTAGTTCGTATTGGTTGGACTGCTTGTTGCTATATGTTGCAGTTCAATTAGAAAGAACACTATATCAATATTTTTTTTATTCAATAGCACTAAAATTTTCTTCAAAGCTAAAAGATGATAGATTGAAGTCCTATCACCAAGATGTGATTTTTGGAAGGCATATTTCCTGCTTTTTACTTGGCCATATATGATGACTTCATCTTTTATCAAATATGTCATATTTGGGAGAAAGGGGACATAAAATTGTAGGAATGGGCATAAGCATAAGCTCCAAAAAAGAACTGAATCAGAAAAACTTATCGTTGTAGCTGACATTGAAAATATATAAATGATGTTGCTTTAATTTAAAGAAACGGAAACAGCCTACATGATGATGCAGACAAATATATAAACAAATTACTTGGAAAAGAAGGAACTACAATTTACATTGGAAGTTACGAATTTTGCTCTAGATGTTAATATTTGAAAAGAGAAGAAATATTTTACAGCAATTCCAACAAAAGCAACACGCTCTGAAAGCAAAATGAGACAAATTAAAACACAGCAATCCAAAGCTACATACTAACAAACTAATTAATCGAAAACTAGCGAAACTTAATTTTCTGCACTAATTTTGTGCTGAATTTGAGGGACTCTTCCCTAGCTTAGATAGTCCGACATCTCCAGGCCTTGGACTGTTTGCTCCTTTTCCACTGGCCTTGGGACTTTTCTCCCCTCTTATTTCGGTTATACGAGGACTATAAGTATACGAAAGGCGCGGGCTTTGACGGCTTTTAGGATCATTTGCAGGTGTTGCGGTGGAGCTTGTGACTTTAGGACTGCTCACATGCCTGAACTCTCCCCGGCTACGAGTAATCACTTCATCTAATATCTCCCCGTCTCCTGCCTCAACAGCCCCAGCCCCAAGATCAGTCTCCTGTAAACATATCCAAGAAATTAAAGATGTTAATATTTGGAACTAAATATACAGGATTGAATTTTTGTTGACTTACGAGTCTTTGGCTCAAGAGCCATCCTTAAAATCTAAAATTCGAATTTCAATCGGAGTCAAGTTAACAGAAAAAATAATTTTTTTTTGTTGGATGTGAAATCTTACCGTTGCAAGATTATACGGCAGAGCTGGTGCCTCTTCATATTCTGCTGCATCTAGGTCCTGAAGATGTGCTCCTTTGAAAAACTTAGGAAGGAAGTATTGTCTCACAGGCACCAGAAGCATGATCATCGAAGGAAACATGACACCGGCAATTGGAATCCAAGTGAGACCAAAGCATATAAGCAAATAAGTTGTTTGGAAAAGGGTAAATGTTGCAATTGTCTTGAAAGGCACTGTTTCGACAAAAGTGGCATGGTACTCTTCAAGGACCCTGCAAGAAAATGGAGTCAATTTAGACACCAGGAAGATTTTTGAAATTAATCATCTTCGGCTTAGTGATACTGGTGTTATCTCTAAGGCAGCGAGGTTACGAGTTTCCGCTTGGAGCCTAATTGATCAAACAAGGAAAAGAAAGTGAAAGGTTCGAAGCTATTACTTGTATCTTCTGCTTGGCGCGGTGAAGAGCAGTAAAATCCTTTCCCAGAATTGGTTACCAGGCAAACTTTCAATGGCCATGAAGGCAAAGTAACCCCAGAGGACTGAGGTGGGTATCTTTCTGAGGATAGGCATGGCTGCAACGCATCCTCCAACCATCATTGCTTGAAGCAAGTTACTGAGACGCTGTTCTTTCACCTCAACAGGCAGTAGATCATCAATCTCTTTCTCAATGTCAAACACTGTCTCATTAACTGGCGCATTGATATGACCGGTACACGAAGCTGCCTGGATTGTTGATTCTTTAAATTCTTTAAGACCCTGCTCAAGATAGTTGGCAATGATTGCTTTCAGAACTACAGAACTTGAAATTCCCACCTAAACCATATCAGGCAGCTAGCTACGTTTGTACCAATTAATTTGTTCAAGAACACAATGTGATCATACTTGGGAGGGCTGCTGGTAGATCAAAGGGGTCTGCATTTGTTGATAAGCTTCTTGCATATTTCCATATAATTGTCCTAAGCTGGCGTTCTTGCTCAAACTTTTGCGAGCTGTTGCAACGAGCCTATTACGGAGCAACTGCATAAGTAACCAAGAACATGAAAATAATAATTAATGCCTTTCAATTTTGCCAACTTACTTCAGATATTGAACAAAGATGACATATATAATCAGGAAGTAAGTTAATTTTAAGAACAAGTGAATTGAATGTTATATTAAGCAAAGATTACCTGATACTTAAGAGTGGCCAAACTCTTTGTATGCATTGGAGATTGTGGGATGACTCCATTTGCTGGTGGGATTCCAATAAGACCACACATCAAAGTCTGAAATCACCAAAAGTTTAACTTCAAAATTCCATGACTTGAAGGTAAAAATAAAAAATGGATCCACTAAATCAAGATTGTAGTAGAAAGAGAATTTCATACTAAGAACCCCAGAAGAAGCAAGTCATAGTGGTAAGAAGGTGGTTTTCTCAAATTAAACTCTTTCTGCTGAGCAAGTTGAGATGCTACACTATGATCAAAGTAGTAAAGCACAGCAATCATTGTTGCAGGGATAAAAGCTCCAATTATGTAGAAAATGGGAACATTTAGCATGTCCTGTAATATTGAGTTCAGTCAGTCATTACTGGAGGGGGGAAAAAAAAAGAGCTTCATTGTTAATTTTTTCTGTTGACAATTATAAGATCTGAAAAATGATAAAACATGCCTTAATGACAGTCCAATTTTCATAAGCACCAGGGGACCATGGATTGGGGCTGAAAAGGCGGCGAGGTATCCCTTTAGGAACACTTCGTGATGGAATGTAGGAAACAGCTGTCCACACTAGGACCATGAGGGGTACACCATAGTCTGCTATGAAGCTTCTGAGCCAACCTGTTCAAAACAAAATAAAGAATATTATTCTATTTATATATAAATATATATATATATATATTCTGAAAGCAAACTAGAATTTTGCTAACTGCTATAACCCTTTTTCGGGTAACTTATTAGGCACATACCACTCCCATAGCGCCAGGACCTTGCCTTTCTGCTTCTTAATGCAGTGAACAGAAGGCCAAACGACAGAACCAAAGCAAACATCCCATTTGCAAACCTCCAAGAAGATATAAACTGTATCAATTTCGGATCTTCCCGCTGCGGAATGCGAAATTCGTCCACAAGTCCCTAAACAATCAATGATATATTTAGCTTAATTATTTTGTTAGAAATGACAATTTGATGTAATGTACTAAGGATCTGAAACAAATTCTTTTTTACTTTAATAGCTTGTTGCATGAATAGCATCGCGATAAGCAGACCGAACAACTCCCCCGCTACGCGGGTAAACCTGTTGATAATGGAGCAGGCACCTAGGATAGCCAGTAAGAACAGCAGCAGCGCTGTCCAAACGCATACCCTGAAATATTTCCGGGTAATTTCGGTCAAACACGAAAGACTGGTAAAAGGAAACACTTCCAGGATGAAATTAAGATTCAGCTCACCATCCTGTCCATGCTAGAAACAAGTTACGGCCCAAATCAGGCCTTTCTTTGGCGAAGTTAAACATAAACGTGTACATGATGACAGTAGGCTCCGCGACTCCTAATATTAGGAGCGGTTGACCTCCAAGAATGGAGTGTATGATCCCACATAGTGCAGTGGATGCTAAGGTTTGAACTGCTGTTAGAACTCCATCTGCAAGAATCACAAACAGATTTCATATGTTAAAAACTTTCTTACTATATTAATTGGTTTATTTTATTATTATTATTATTTTCTGTCAGACTTTTTTTTTCCTCAATAAAAGTGCGTGATGTGATCATGGTAAAGTCTGATCTTTCAAGTAAAAAAAAAAAAAAAAAAAAGAATATTCAATGGAAATAGAAATTAAAAAAAAAAAAGGTTTCTTTAGAAAGATCATATCAAATACCAGTATTTCTCTCTAGCTGTTCCCCAAATGAAATGACTGGGATTGCTGAAGCAAAGAATATGTAAGTGGTGGGAGCCAAAATCCTGAAAAAGAGAAAAGTTTAATGTGTATATGTTAATCAAAACTCACCCATGAATGAAAGCTCAAATATTTCAATGAATTCAGTCAAGTTATATAAGTAAATAAACAACTGCACGCCACAAAAGCATAAAAATCTTGTTTGACCAATTTAGGATCGGTCATATACCTGAAACCTGCTCTAAATCCACCAGTCCAGTCTTGCTTGTAACATAACAATCTTCCGCGCAGGTCATTCTTGATTCCGCGAAGAGGAACGAATGTCTCCTCCATTATTAATGATGAGAAATTCAAACTGAGAGCTGGGATTTTTTTAAAAAAATGTTAACAGTAACGACGTTCTTTCTTAATTTGAAGTCAGGAAACGATAAGACTCAAACACTGATATATCAATCAGAAGAGAATATCCCCTTATGGACAATGTGGTGCTTTAAGGGCAAGGAATGTATTTGCCATGGAGAAACAGCGAAAGGGTGATGGAAAAAGTTACATACTTGAAATTAGCAGGCCAAACGAGTCAACTTTCATCAGAAGTGAGACCAAATTCAAAGGTACAATTCTCAGGGTGGAAACTCAACAGATATCAATGACTTGTGAAGTGTTAGCAGAGGACAGAATTAATTTGTTGGTGGCAATGTGGTGGCACTTGGTAGAGCGGTGGCGTCCAAATATATAGTAGAAACAAAAGCTTCTTCTTCTTCTTTGTGGTTGGGGAAGGGTAGATTTGGTGGAGGCAGCAATGCGGTCAACTGACCCAAATCCAGTTACTGTGTCGTTGTATTTTTCTTAGGAATAATCCTCTGCCTCGTACATCTTTCTCCACTTGTATGTATCCTCCTTCATGATCTTGCCACGTCAGCATTCCTGAATTTGCAGATCCTCCTGTTTGGATTGGATGGTTTGTTCCTCCCACTTTTCATGGCTTTACAGTATGTTTTCAAGCACGTCCTACCCACATCCTGATTTGTAAGCAATAGTTGACCCCTGGAACTCAGGGATCGCTAGGTCCATCATAGAGAGTGAGGAATATGTCCATCTCAGATCTAGCCATGTCAGCAGAGTGGCCCAGGTAAAATCAATTTAATCCGATGTGGCAAGATTTGATTTGCCATTTCTATTCACAAAGAGATTATAGTTTGGCCTCTATACATGGTCTTCAGTATCCATCTTCACATGCATACGGAGATCTTATATATATATATATATATATATATATATATATATATATATATATATATATATATATATATATATAATTAAATGTGAGTGATGATTGAGAGAGAAAAAAAATATTAAAAAAAATATATATAAATATATTTTTATTTCTCGG